>CM060627.1:3495983-3715983 GCA_030578275.1 Meda fulgida | reverse complement strand
ATTAAATAAACTGAACTGCTCATTTTTATTTTATGCAAAATATATATTTTACAAAATAATTTGCGTCTAAAGAAGAAAATGAAAGCCATATGCCTAACCAAGTTGTGTGATATGTGAGGGGGAAAAGGCAATGAAAAAGCATGCCAAGTGTCACGCTAACAGAAAACTGACAGTAAACAGGCTAAATAATTATATTATGTTTGAATAAAGAGACCATAAAGTGATATGAGAAGCTATTTAGGAAATTGGTTGCCAGGGACAACACAACAGCCAAATATAAAGTTTAGATATATTATATACAATTATTTGCCAGCAGAACTGCATGACTGACCAGTCAGAATCATGTATTCCAGAGAGCCATGAACAGTAATAATAATCTTGAAACAATGAGAATAATGGGGATAATGGGGATAACGGACACAGGGTCTTAAGATCAGATTTTCCACATGTATGTGGCCTGGCCTTGACACACAGGGAAAACACACTGAACTGTACATGATGGTAATAAACAATGTTCAATCGTGAACTAAATCACATTTCATTTAGTCATTACTTTGTGAGCTACGGTTTGCTGAACAAAAATAAACCTACACAATTTCAACCCATTTACTAATCTAATTCAAGTCATGCCCTGTATTCAGACAAGATGTCAGACTTTGTCTCAGTAACATCCAACACCAAGATTCTATAATATTCTGATTTCAACAGAAGTCTATACTTTTCACCCATTATATCGTCCAACAGGCCAAACCAGATTCTCCTCAACAAATATACTTAGGATTTGAGTATCATTCATGTCTGTAGCACAAATAATGCAGGACCAGTTAATCGCTGAAGTACTTGTTTGTTTAAGTTTGAGCAATAGCATCACTAATACCAAGTGCCACTAATGCCATTTCCTCTTAACTTAATGAACGAGTCCTGTTAAACAACCAGTTCAAATACACAAATTACACAGGAAATTGACTTCCCGCCTCGTTTATATCGAGCTCACTGTTGCTGTTTGCAATGGGAGTGAATACATTTAACTGATATTACACCAACACAAGCCACAACCAGGATTTGATTCAAATTCAACAGCCGTCAGTCCATCAGATTCAGATGGCGTTTATAAAACTGAAACCGCTCTCGGCATCGCCACACATCGGAGCCTGAACGCAGAGATAGCTTGAGTGTGTCATATAATCCCAGCTGCCCCTCCACAGGATGCCATGAATTTAAATGAGAGGGAGAGATTGAATGGAGTGGGAGGAAGGTTTGGATAAAGAGTGAAAAAAGGAAAGACATTTGAAAGACACGATGATGAGGAGGAGGAACAGACAGACATGACAAAGGACAATTTATCTACCTGGAAAGCTGCATACAGAAGTTTCACGCTTGTGCATTCCAAGCAAGCAACCGACATGAGTGGGGTTACCATTGTACCCTGTTTTTTTTGTTCAGACGCATGGAATTGTGGGTGATGTGGCCACATCTCATTATAATGCAAGTGCCTTTAAATTGACCATCAAATCAAAAGTGGCAATACCCTCGTAATGTTTCATCAAAAATATTAGCGTCTCCTCACCCTCAAAAAGACACCAGCACAAGAGCCACCCTACATTTTTTCGATCGGTTTCGATTTTTCATCTTTTCTTTCATATCATGACTCAAAAAGGCAATACTAATATAATGCTTCCAAAAAATCTCCTGGAAATTTACGAGGCATAACATCAATAATCGCACGTCTCTGAGCCTGTGTTTCTTTTGTCCCTGGTGAGCAGAAAAATGTCTGTGTAACCTTTAAAGAGCAGATGAAAGAGCAGATCTCAGACGGGCGATGGCCTGCCCGTGAACTCGCTGGATGAGTAGACGTACACATCTGATGCTCTCCACAGCGAGTGTCCTGCGAGACTGAGTTCAGCTTCAGTAACATGATAACAGGCTTTCGTTCTCTGGATATGACAGCAAAATAGGTCTTCCGTCCTGAGCGCTGAACACACCACAGAAGCATCCTAAATGAACAGAGCTGATCGTCGGTCAGTAGTCAGCGTCATTCACATCTGTTTTATAGAATAAACCCGGCACAATAATGCATTCAAAGTTCATCGACCTAGAAAAGTGGTCCCTCATCAAAATGACTTTAAAGCTCAAATGGCACAGTACTTCAGCAAAAAGAGAAGCTGCATTTCTGTTTTTCATTTCAGAGATATTTTTCCAAAATGAAATGTGGAAAAAAAAATAGTGGCTGACAAGATTTGAAAATGACAAAAAGATCACAAATATAAGTGCAAAAAAATAAATAATAATAATATATAACATATATATAGCATTAAATTGCATGACAAAAAAAGAGCCGTGCGAATAAAACATAGGAAAGCTTTGAACAATAATAGCACACCGCAATTCAACCTAACACACGAGTAATGCACCACAGGTGATGGGTCAGGGGGTTGTTCAAATCCCCAATGCAAAGTATGAGCAATAACAATAGTGATTCCTGCCTAAGCAAGCACTACTAAGAAATTATACAGTCAGAAAAGAAAGATTTGAACAGCTATTAAATGTGCAAAGGCCATTTGCGCTGCCATTTCATGAATGTGTAATACTGCTGAGACGAGACCCACTGCTCTGTGTGTCCCGTCTCATCCAATCACCTTTAGCCTCTCCTGAGATGCTAAACATCCCTGAACAAACGCTGTGTGTCAGGAAAAGCTGAAAAATACACGGACCATGGCAGTTTCACTCATATATATCTGGAAATGTCTGCTTTAAAAGCATTGTGTGTGTGTGTGTGTGTGTGTGTGTGTGTGTGTGTGTGTGTGTGTGTGTGTGTGTGTGTGTGTGTGTGTGTGTGTGTGTGTGTGTGTGTGTGTGTGTGTGTGTGTGTCCCTGGGCAAAAATCACACTAATTAGCAGCATTTGTTCTGCCAGTAGACAGTCTTCTAACACTGGAGATCAGGGTTTATATTTAAAACCTCCATTAACATGCAATATATCTGAGCAAAGAGCAGCTTCAATTTACCAGAATTACAGCAACGGTCCTGTAAATACTCAACAAAGCCTCTTTGAATGAAAGTTTAGTCATGTAATGTGCACTTGTGCGTGACCTACACATTTGGGTTTAACAGTGATTCAGGATAGATTTATCAATAGCCGCTCCTTTGGTGACTTACCCACATTCACAAGAGCTGAAGACCAATTATTAATGTTTTCAATTCAACAATTCCTGGTTGTTCCCCTGAAAACGGCCCTGCATGTTGAGACTAGTATGATAAAATCACTACTAACCTTGGCTGTGCAAAATCATATCCAATCTTATCCACCCTTGCAGAACTCAGCTATTCTTAATAATCGACTAATGTAATGATTATTAGAACTATCAAATCAACTATTTGGGTGGTTAATGCAATCATTATTTACTAGATAATTTAGCTTTTGCAAAGAAGCTTGAAAGTTTTACTAAAACTTAAGAAAAAAAATAAAGGCCAATTTCCTCATGATAAGATGCATTTCACGACATGTGTTATGATTATGATATGTATCACAATATTATATTTAGATGACTTTAATTGAACTTACAGTACATGTTGCATTACAGATAAAAGCAAAAACATTTCAAGAACATTTCCTACAGCATAACTAAAAGTTCCTCGACCTAGAATAGTGGTCCCTCATCAGCACTTCAGAGCTCAAATTGCACATTTTTGTACAGATGATTTCAGCACAAATAGAAGCTGCATTTCTGCTTTCCTAGTCATAAAGGCTTGGAAAGCATTTCTGCTTTTAAACACTCAAGAACTTAATAGTTTGTGCATTACTCTACACAAGATATCTGCTTGTAGAAACCGAGCCACGAGTCAAAATGATTGTCCGTGGACAGTATAAAACAGCTTCAGTAAGAGGTACTGTGGCGAATCAAGCCGTCTTCAGTACCAGTGCAGCAGATATGAAGATGCCAACACGTGCTTTATCACTTCCCTATTGGGAGCGCTCGAAATATCTAATCGCGTGTCACTTCCTGGCTCAAAGAAACGAATGACGGCCTGGATTCAGTGCCCTGATTTTAACTGGCATAAACGAGGGCAAAACTTCAATCATTAATAACCTGATTTCCCACTTTGAATAACATGATTGCAAAATTACCACAAACCAAGCAGAAAGAACAAGCAATGAACCACACATCAAAATAAGCTAAACGTCCAACAGAAAATGCTCTCCTCTCTCTCTCTGCAGCACCAATCAGTGTTTTCTTTTCCTGGTGTGTGTTTGCGTCCCTGAGTGGGCATCTGTTTCCTGTCAGTGAAATATCAGGTTATAAAAGCATATCTCTGGGCCACAGCGTGTTGATGATACGGCTGTGTTCTGATCATGTATCATAGATGGAGGACAGCAGGACAGACAAAGCCAGGATTCTGCCGGCCGTCAGGAGGCAGATGAGGGTATTAGTGAATATTATGCGACAGAGAAACGATCTTCGGCAACACAGAATCTCTGTGAGAGAAGATGTCTGGGAAAGAGACACGGTTTTAAAGCCTTTAAGACTAAACAAAACAATCAGGAAATCAAAGTCCAACTGCAACTTCATTATAGAATATATATATATATATAGGGTAACAGTTTAGTTTAGGGTCCAATTCTGACTATTAACTAATTGCTTGTAGCATGCATATATAGGATATTGGCTGTTTAGCACATATTAATGCCTTATTCTGCATGATATTCTACATCCCTTAATCAAACACTACCTAAACTTAACAACTACCTTGCTAACTAATAATATATATGTCGTTAATACGATTGTGTGTGTGTGTGTGTGTGTGTGTGTGTGTGTGTGTGTGTGTGTGTGTGTGTGTGTGTGTGTGTGTGTGTGTGTGTGTGTGTGTGATTTATTTGACATATTTTTTAATTTCTATAAAATCCAATACAACAACTTCATAAAAGTAATAATAATAAATATTAAACAATATTATAATTTAAAAAAAAATCAGTTTTATGAATAATATTTTAATTAAATAAATAATGCAATATCTGTTCAACTTTCTCAGTTCGCCTGGCACTGGCAAAAGGTTTTGGCCCTACATCGCTGCAATCAAAGAAAAGTCTCTGTGTTAGTGGACCACTGATTTAAAAAGCCTTCAGACACATCCATCTATAGCTGGTCAATACTGCAATCCACTCAGAGTCCCTGAACAGTTCCCCTCTAGCTCACTTCCTGTCCCTCGTTTACCAGCCATCGCTCTCTTCCTCTGCTTTCTTCCTCTCAGACGCTGGTTGGTTGTGCTGCACATAAACAGCCCCAGTGGAAGAAAGGCCTGCATTGTGTCCACTGCACCTGGGCTAGCCCGGGCCGCTGGGGGCTCTGGACTCTGGTTACGGTCCAATCTCTGAGTCACAGCGTCACAGAGCCGACTCTCTCTGAGAGGGCATCCCACATCTGTTCTGAAAGCCAGGATGTTTTCTGATTTAAGGAATGGTTCATCCAAAAATTAGAATTCAGTGAATCTTAACTCACACTCATGTCATTGCAAACCTGTATGACTTTTATGTTGAACACACAAGGAGATATTTTACTGTGAAATACTGTGACTAGTTTTATTTTGATTAATGATATTTACTAGGAACCTAAAAGTCGTCAGGACGATTGCAGCAATGGAAACCAGGCTGAGCGAAAACAGATACAAAATCAGTCTTTCTGATGGAGAAGAGCACAGGTGTAACAATGAGCTTTCTGTAAGAAACTGACACACACTACGAGATAATACACAACCTCAGGCAAAGTGAATGTATTTTTAACATTAGTCGCACCATTTTCAGCCTAAAAAAAATAGTCAGCCTACCAAAAAATAAAATGACAAAAATAAAATAATAAAAACATTTGTTGTGATGTTCTTTCCAAAATGAGATGCAGTTTTCCGTCAAATAAAGGCAGACGGTGAGTAGTGGCAAACTTCAAAAAGGACTAAAAGCACCCTACATTTAAATAGTTTTATAAATAAAATAAAATAAAATAAAATATTGTGTGAATGGCAGAATGATCGTCATACAGGTTTGGAATGACATGAGAGTGAGTAAAGGATGATCATTTTCATTTATGAATGAACTGTCCCTTTAATAGTACAGAATGCTTGCCAAGCATACGCATAATTTCTTGTAGGCTTTGCTGCAGTGTGTGAGAGAGTAACTGAGGTGAGAGAGGTAAAACCACAGGGTCTCATTAATCACCAGCTCTGCCTTCTGCTGAACAGTCTTGTATTTTAGCTGAAGCTAAAAATAGATGAACACACACACCTGTCACCTGTGATTCATTTGCGAAGGGAAGCACACAAACAAAAATGCACTCACACTCCTTTTCACAAACATACAGGGGCCAAAATGAACCTTCGCCAAACAGGAAATGTAAATAAAATTGGCATGGTGAGTAAATGAAACCAGCTGGTCAGATTTTTTAAACTAACGCATGGTTGAAACTAATGTAAGCTGTAAAATCAAATAGATAATAACAATCAATTATTGACAAGCTCAATGACTCGGGATCAAATTTCACAGCCGATTAGGATATGTTGATATGTTTCTGAACAAAATACAGTGTTGTTATTAACTAAAATTGAAACTACTAAAAAAAAATTGTTAATTGTAATAAGGCTGCAATAAAATAAATTATAATGTTATATGAAAAACAAAAAACTAAAATGAAAACTGAAAATATAAAAGCTCATTCAAATACTTTAATAACAGTATATAAATAATACATAAAATAAAAATATAGATAATAATAATAATAATATAAATATATATATACACACACTTACTTCAAAATAAAGTAATATCTAGGTTACTACACTGAGCATTTGCTCTAATAACAGCTATAAATTATAAAATAGTGATCAGGAGTGGATCATAAGGAATTATGAAAAACTTTACTGTCACAAAATATAATTTACTTGAGAACTGAAACCACATTTGCATCTACTATGTAAACCCCAAACTGAAGAGTAAATCATCCGGATACATTCATTCAATAGAAAGTATATTCACACCACTTTAAGTTCAGTCCATTATTTTATATCGCTTCATATCTATTTCTGTATCTATTTCTGCTCCATGCAACAGTGTGATTACTGTAACCTGTTAATATGGCCACCAAAATAAACATGTATGCTACTTTCGTGTGCATGTGACAAGTCTAATGCTTTTGTATTAGTCATAAACCACAGAACAGGAAAGCACAAAAAACCACCACAAACCTCTGGTTTCTCTTTTCTCTTCCACAAAACACTCTGATCTTCCTCTCGATTCAGGCCTTTGTCAGTCGATCCTGTTCAGGCATGCCAAAAACATACACACTACTGCTGAACTAGTTTCTTCAGAACTTAATTTAAGCGGAAGATCTACTGTTATCAAGTGTGTGTGTGTGTGTGTGTGTGTGTGTGTGTGTGTGTGTGTCTGGGGGGGGGGGTCTTTATTTTTCAAAATAAAAAATATTTTTCTTGCCCATGCAACTGTTTCTGCGACAATGAGATGGTTAAAGGTGTTGTTCTGTGGTTAAACTGACTGTTTTTTTTGTTGTTGTTTTTTTTTTCTTTTGCATGCTTACACAGTCACTAGTACCAAGGCTTCGTTCGGTTTAACACTTTGGCCAGAACTACACTATATGCAACTGTGCAAAAAGTAAACGTGAATGTTTAGCCAGTGTGTTGAAAGCATGCATACAGAAATGTGCATGTAACTAACCATTGCTGTAGCAAACTGCACTTTTGCTACTTATTGTCTAATTAAAACACAATGATTTCATTCAGAAACATGTTTACTGTATTGGGGAAATCTCTAATATTCTTCTATCATGACAAACTACACAGAACTTTGATATGGTGAGCAGAAGCTAAAAACAGAAGCTTTTGACCTTGACACGTGATAGCACTGCAAAAAGATAAAGAGAGGGAGGTGGATGTGAAAAAAAATACTGTGACAGTTTTTATTTTGATTAATGATATTTACTAGGAACCTAAAAGTCGTCAGGACGATTGCAGCAATGGAAACCAGGCTGAGCGAAAACAGATACAAAATCAGTCTTTCTGATGGAGAAGAGCACAGGTGTAACAATGAGCTTTCTGTAAGAAACTGACACACACTACGAGATAATACACAACCTCAGGCAAAGTGAATGTATTTTTAACATTAGTCGCACCATTTTTTGGTCTGCCTTCCAAGCATAAAAAATCAAATTAAATAAAAATAATAATAAAATAATATTTTTAAAACATTGGATGAATGGACAGACGGACGGAATAGAATAAATAATTAAATAGAAAGAATAAATGAATAAATAAAATTAAAATAGAATAGAATAAAAAGTCAAATAAAATTGTATATCCACTATAGAAATGTTTTAAATAACTAAAATTAATGGAATATATTTATTAATTTATGACTTTTCAAAAATTGTATAACTCCTAATATTTCAAGGTTCTCCATGATGAACAAAACTGTAGAAACTGTATTTAATAATAAACATAATATATATATGTTTAAAGGAAAGTAAATAAAGTATCTGCTAATTATTAACTAGTTGGCTGTTGAATGACTAGTCGATTTATCAACCATTGTGATGTGTTAAAGATAATGAGAGAAAGTTAAAGACACTGGAGCAAATCCTGAGCACTCATAACAGAGGCATTCTGTGACATACAGTCTCTCTCGATCCATAAATCACGTTCGGTTTCTTTACTAGCACAAAAACTGCTTACCATTACTGGCATATCGCCATCATAAGCAGGAATCAGAGTTTATTGCTCTCATCATTGCATTTCTTTGAGAGTAAGAGCTGATCTGCAGGCCTCCACTTCACAATCGGATCTTGTTTTGACAGCGGTGAACACAATGATGAATAGAATGAATAGCATAAAGGAAACTGAGTCAGTCTTTGAAAAGAAAAAACAGGACTGATGGACTAAAAAGAAAGCAGGGAATAATGGGTGGCAGAGACATTTTCACATGGATTTTCCAGCCCGATCTCATCAAAGTGCGTATCAATACCACGAATGTTATTTCTCGTGCCATTTATACGCCAAAATCGTTTTTTGCGTGTATATGATACGCAGTTTTCGCGTGCATATGATACGCACTTTATGGCGTGTAATACGCACGCACCCCCATCCCCCCCTCCCCCTAATCCTACCCAAGGGGTTTTCAGTGCGTAGCATATACACGCAAAAAACATTTTTGGCGTATAAATGGCACGAGAAATAACATTCCTGGTATTGATACGCACTTTCATGAGACTGCGTTGGGATTTTCATATGCCGTCTCCGATCTGAGACACAAAGGCACCTCAAAACCCCTTCCAACGGCCACTAAGATGCTTAAAAAGCAAACAGATGCTTTAATTGCTGCATTTAGAGTAGTGCTGCACGATCTCCTGGGGACTGTGGTTATTACAAACACACACACAGTGAAGCCGGCGTGCCACTAGCAATGTTCAGCAGTATGCTTCATTTAGTAATAAGCTTCACACATTTTTCATGTGAGTGTTAACAGCCGCTGCGACTCAACGCACTGCCGACTCAGACAACATCCAGCATATTTGATATTAAGCATCGTTATTGTTTCAAGTTGTGCAGAAAATAAAATAAATAGCAGAACCTATAGATAGCATGTTAGATAATGAAGAACTGTTTTAGGGACAGGAACCAACAAGAAATGATGCCTGATAAAAGCAGGAAGCCGCAGCTGCTGTTCAGACACCTCATCAGAAACGCTTGCTGCTTGTAAACCACAAACCCGTAAGCCCCTAAACAAATTTATGGCATAAAATGTACGCTTGCAATGCAAAGTAAAACAACCTTGTTTTTAAATGTGCTGTGTAAATAAACATTGTATTGTATTGTATTGCATGTACACTTTAGAATCTCATCAGAAATAGTAGGTCATCTGGGGACTTTTCGGCTAATTCTTCTGGCATACTATTAAGTAGGGAAGTATTTGATTTTGGACGCAGCATGTGCGTGTTTGAAGCTTCACGTGAGTGAACTTTAAGTAGAGTGTTTCAAATCAGTAACTTGAGGTTATATGACAGTTAGGTCTGAGGGTTAAAATTGCCAACAAACACTGACTAGAGAACATCCTCGACACTATAACCTATACCTTCAACCCTTCAGGAGGTGTGAAAGCCTTTTCTCAGATCATCATCTTTCACACGGACTCATTGTTTAAAGCGGTCTCAGAATACTCCGAGCTCAAAAACAGAAGGAAAAGACACTTATGACATCCCTTCCTGTGAGCAAGCTAGCATTTGTGGTCAAATAGAAGATAATATAAAATTAGCTGCACTGAGAAATCTTCTCTAATTTGAACACTCAGACACACGCATTAAACTTTCAGGCAGCTAAAACAAATTAATCAAGATGCAAAACAAAAAAGGACTAGAACGTGGGTCATTTTCCTTCTCCAAATATCGGTTCACTCAAATGAGAGCGAGTCATCTAAAGCTCTCAGAGATAATACTAGCCGTGCCTTACACATAATCACGTCAAAGACTTGACATGGAACCTGTATGGTTGCCACAGCTATTTCTGGACCCTATGATGATTGTGACCATGTGATGATTTACTGCACGAAATTTATGAAACACACAAATACAAAAACATGCTACAATGAGTAACTGTAAATGCAAACTTTTAGAACAATAGTTCATTCCCCCCAAAAATATGTCAATATTTAAAGGGGTCATGACATAAGAAATCAAATTTGCCTTGATCTTTTGACGAGATCTTTGAACCATTAAAACATCCAGAAAATGTCATAGCTTAAAACGCCCTGATTCTTCTTAGAAAGCATTTATTTAATCAAACTCCAAAAACAGCTTGTTTTGATATTGTTGGATTTGTGACGTCACGCGGCAAATACATTTGCATATGACTGCCTCCAGAGCAAGACACTGAGGAACTGTTATTCAGCAAAGTATCATAGGCCCCGCCCACTTGCATAAAGTCGCTTAAGTCAAAAGCAAATATACAGAACCCATTATAACCACTGACACTGACTACACTGGATATAGTATAGAGATGAGTGTTCAGTTTCTGACATACTCCACCCGCTTGAGTCTGTCGACAACAGGACAAATGGAAGAGTGGGAGAACGTTCGCTTTGACACGTCCAGTTTAAACAACTCGTTTGAGTCTCTGTACAGACTTCAGAAGGATCCCAGTGTCAGAAACAAGTGGATGGTTTATTTTAATATCGTCCGGGATCACGTCGGAGTATAATATGTTTGTTCAGAGCATTTTATTTTGTAAACGATGCACAGTGTAATGGAGAGTTCGCAAAGAATCTTTTGCTGAAAGATGAAGCAGCGCCTGTATACATAATGTACATAATACTGACACTGGTTTCTTCAAAAAAAGAAAAGCATGAGGTCAATAAATAGGCAACTTTCATTTTTAGATGAGCTATTCCTTTAAGTGTGTGAGATCTCAAAATTTCCCTTGGCATATGTCCTTAAGAAGGTGTTCCTCAAGGGTGTACGCTAGGACAAAGTAAGCATGTGCACACATGCCTCTACAAACACGCCCCATCACAACCATCCACATTACATCTTTGTAAATGTTTGCATCTCTTTATCATCTCTCTCTGCTTGCTCACACCTCTCCATTGCCTCGTCTGATCTGGGGTCTGTGATTATTCAGCGTGGTCAGCTGGTTGGCATGGAGACTGTTTCCCCTGGGAACAGACCTGTACAACAGGTTACTCTACACGGGTCCTGACCCAGACGTGTTCGCTCGCAGCATAGCAACACAAATGTCAGAGCGTAATAATTATGGTCCTCTAATATCTTGTTTTTAACCACTTCAGTAGTCCTTTGATACAGTCTCTGGGTTTTTTTGCCTGTTGTATAATCTGATAGGCAAAAATTGCAAGTACAATCACTTAAAAACATGAACACAATAAAAATATAATGATGCTTTCCCTTAGCATTTCACAGAGATGCAAAGAAAAACAAACTTCTGATGGACAGTTTTTGCAATCAGGATATAATTTTGCAGCGATTTAATCCAAAACATTTGTTGTTTGCTCTCTTATGTCCTCGATCAGCCTGATTTTTTCATCTTAAAGCGGACAAAGGTTTATTTTCAGTCACCGTTTGTTTTTGTTTTCTTCATATTTCCTTCATCCTGGAAATACACTTCCTCCGTCGGGTCCTGCAAGAACTTAATCTGATCTTGTTGATAAAGCGTGATGTGAAATCTAGCCTGTGTTCAGTGAAGCAACCCCGTATGCTAATGCACGCAGTCAATCGAAACATGAGGTAATAGCATTCTGAAGCAGCACGTCTGCATGTTTATTATATGCTTGAGGTGTTCGGTTGATTTCATTGCATTTCACATTTGCATCATCTCTAGTAAACCTTGAGAGCTACTGCAAGCATACTGAAGTTCTTGAGCGGGAATGTTCTTCCTGGATAATCCTAAGGAAGCAATTTGCATGTGTGATCAGAATTCTCTCTCTTTAGACTTCATGATTATAAGAATATAGCGAAGTACTGACGCAACTAGCTTTACTTAAGCAAGCTGTAAACACATACACATTAATGCAAAAACTGATATAATTTGTGTAAATTTCACAAAAACATATATATATATAATAACTATAAATACAAGGCCAGTCAGTTTTTCTATTTATAAAATAAGCCTATATATCATGCAATACAGTAAATTCAAAGTTTAAATTGATTGAAAGCCCTAACAGGCTTTACAATAAGTAATTTATGTATTTGTTTATTTATTTATTTATTTATTTATTTATATATTTATTCATTTATTTATTTATTTAATGATTTAGTGCTGCATGTGCACAATAAGTTATAACAAAAAAATTATAACTAAGTTTATAAAAGATATGCTGTACTGTTTAAAAGTTTGGAAACATTAAAAATAGAAATGTTTCCAAACTTTTAACCAGTACTGCATATCTTTAAACTTAGTTATTCTTTTTTTAAGTCTCTTATGCTCATCAAGCCTGCATTTATTTGATAAAAAATACAGAAAATATTGCTAAATATTATTACAATTTATGAATTTTCATCAGCCATTACTCCAGTTTTTGGTGTCACATGATCCTTCAAAGATCATTCTAATATGCTGATTTATTATCAATGTTGAAAATGTTGGTTGTGGGATAATCAAGTGAAAAATGACCAATATATTTGACAGGCTTTGAGAAATCCACCTTACCACATGCCCAGACAGCTTAGCAGCAGCAACAACAACAACAACAACAACAGCAACAACAACAACAACAACAACAACAAAAAACATTATGTAGGCCATATAAATGTATGGCTGTTTCATAAAAGCAGGCCAACATGGCCATGTGTATCTATGTGTGTGAGACAAAAATCATGGTTTATCATGCTGTGCAAACATTCAACACTACTTCACTTTAGTCTCATGCCTGTTGCCCCAGACAACAGCCAAATAACAGCTGAAAGACTCTCACTAGGATTCACAGGGAATCCCCTAAACCCTGTGCACTAATCACAGGGAATTCATGTTTCTGATGCCTGCAGAATTCACAGATGTAAACATCATACAAATTTAAATGAAAGCCTGGAAGGCCGATTCCCAGTGGAATAAGTCAGGTCAGACCACATTATATTCCCAGTGACTGACTCCCAATGAACTGTCAGCTGTCCTACATCAAGAACGCTAAGAAAAAACACAGTGGCCTCCTTCTCTCTCGTGTGCGGGGCAGAAATGGATTAGGTGTACATTAATTCAGCAGTGGGATTATGGAAATCCAGAGCTAGCTCTGACGACAGCTACAGGAAAGTGGCAGAAACAATGATGATTTCTGTTGCTCTGCTCTGACAGGAGAAACAATAGAGCTCTCATTCATTCCCGACAGAATCAACAGAGATTAGAGGAGATGCGGGCTGAACACAGAGAGGTCATTTATGGATCCAATCCTACCAAATCACGTGGAATTCTGTGGATTATGACATTACAATAGACAATTATCCAATCGGGAGGTCTTCCGTTAAAATGTAAACAAAGGAAGTGAAGTAACTGAGCTCTTTTATTCCAATGTTCTGTAAACACAAGCATGAGGCTCAAATAAAGCCATGCTGATATTAATTTACAATTAACTTCTTAAATAATTGGTTTTGCAATGGCATCTTTTCTTTAATTCAGTTTAAGGATAAAAAAGGAATCCAAAAAGCATACAACAATGTAATTCGGCAAGCCATTGACTAAAGCAAAGCAAACATAATGGTACTCCATGATATGAGGGGGGTATTCAAGAAAAAGACTCAAATAAAATAAAATAATAAAGGTTTCTTCTGTAAATGGCTTGGCTAGAATAAAGAGAATGTAAAATCTGTCTCAGAGCAAAAAAAGACTACAATGTTTAAGTGGGAAATTATACAGCAATAAAACCCAACTGTATAACTATAAAACAGAGACAAACACACATTGCCTTGGTCCAGGGCAACTCAAGTCAGTCTAATGCTATTTCTCTTCATTACAAACCACAACTTCATCTTTATTTGAATTAAGGCTGACTAAACCATTGTTACAGTGTGTTGCATTGCCAGCAGGCAAAATATTCCTCTGAGACAGAATAAAGTAAATACATACGGTGCTGTGCATGGCATTTCCCATTCAGAAACTAACCTATAAGCACTGGGACTTCTTTTTTCAATAAACATGGATATATTGCTATATTTCGGTTTATCATTCTATCTCTCTGCTTATCCATCAATTCATTGAACAACTTGACAATGTGCAGCCTTCATTTCAAGCTTATTTTGTGCGAGGAAAATCATTTTTTATCAGCACTGCATGAGCAAGGCCAATTAAAATCGGTTGAATTCTGCAAGAACAGGTTTCATTAGAAGGGGATTTTAATTGCGTTCTCTCCTCCCAGCATTAATCTCAGAGAGCAGGAAACAGATCATTATACAGAACACACTGTTACAGCCATCAGCATTTCTGTTCTCACACCCTGAAACACAAGATGCAATTAACTCTGTGCTGAATTCATAATTTCTCATCTCTGCCATTTGATCATTATTTGTTAATCAGAAAAAAAGCAACTCTGGGTTTGCCGTGGCCTTTGCAAATCCTGGGCATTCAAAAAGAGTTTAATAATGGTGTTTCAGTTCCAGGTTATAGCTCTGTTCCCACAAGTATATAATACATTACAAAAAGGACATTCAATCGGTTTCATGTTTTGGTAAAATTCCAAATGTCAACGAAGGAAAGTAATGCCTTTTTTCTCTAACTACACTGACCTGAAAACAGACAGACTCAATCACTCGGTTTCAAAACTATCTATCTATATTTATCTATTTAGTAGGGGTGTAATGGTGAACATATTCATTTGTTCGAAAAAATTTGGCACAATACGCATTTTAATTGCTTCAAACTCCCTCATAAGCATACAGTTTGAAGTGGCTTGACCTCCTGTCAGATGCGTATGTTGTTGCCAGTGTGATTTTCCTCGCCCCAAAACTTACATCTTACAGTTGTACCTGTAAATGTTAGAAATTCACTTGAGTATTTCCATTTTGCATAAAGGTTAATTCTGACAGCAAGCTAGTCTCCATTAAACTTCACAGACTTCACTGTAGGAGCGCATAAAACGAAAGGGATAGTTCACCCAAAAATGAACATCTTGCCATTGCTTACCCTCAAGTTAATCCAAACCTGTAGGAGTTTCTTTCTTCTGTTGAACACAAAAGAAGGAATTTTAAAGAATGTTGCTAGCCAGACAGTTGACGGAAGCCATATACTTCCATAACATGTTTTCCAACTACTTTGAAGTCAATGGGTGCTGTTAACAGTTTGATTACCAACATTAAACCATTTTTGGGTGAACTATCCCTTGAATAGTACAAAAATATACATTTTGCAACAATACATTCTCCTACATTCAATACATTACAAATCAGTCACGGATGCTGCCTTACAACGCAGTGTAGATAGATCACTAAGTTTGAGTAATTGTGTCATACATTTTTACAGTCATTCACCAAAGCTTTGCACAATCAATGCCTCAGTACTCTACAAACATTTCATTGTTGTGCCACATAATAATGTCATGTCATGATTAATTAAAAATGAAGTTCAAGTTGTTTCACATCAGCCTGTTAAAGGAAATCCATTTAGCACACAACAGTGAAATGTCATTTTGGTTAATTGCAATATCTGTAAGTCATTTACCAAGGCAGGGCATGATGGGACTACAGCAATTTGAAACAAAACAACAAGACATACAGTATTATATTGCACAAAACAACACAGCACTCAATCACTTTTGAAAAGCGTTATCTTCTGATGACCCGGGCAGGAGGCGGATGGCGCTCTTATCGGAGTTCTTGCCCTTTGGGTCGTTCGTTATAAGAAACAGACTCTGATGTAATGGGATAGTAAGCATGGAACCACCCTTTCCTCTTTTCACTCTTTTCCTGCTTCATATTCCGGATGTAAGCAAATAGTGACACACACTGCAGAGCTGTTATTATGTGTGTATACGTTTAAGATGTCCACTGCTTCCGCTCCCCAGGGCAGACTGATCTACCGGCCTGTGCCGAGATGACAGAAAATCATTTCAAATCCATCGCGCTTCAAAAGGTCACAAGTTGAATGTTGCTGTAAGTGAATTCTGCTGAGAGCAGCAATTGGAAAATCTTCTCCCTATCCAGAGTCTGCGAGGACTTCAAGAAGATTTACACACAATTTGCGATCTACAGGGTCAATGGAATAAAACGCAGATACTATCCCAGTTCTGTTGCAGAAGGGTCACTTTTGAGTCTGAATTGTTTAATAAATGTGGATAATCATCCTGTCACATACAGCATTGATTGGTTAATTCAGATTTCATGAGTATAGATTAAAAACTATCATTAAACATTAAAGGAAAGAAAAAGCTTAGGCAACATTACATTTTTAAAAGTTACTGTATGTACTTTCTGCACTATTATTTTTGCATTACAGAAAAGGGACAGTTTTAATGCTATTAAGCTTTTTGTAGCTTCTATATACAGCCGTGCTCAGAATTAATGGTACCCCTGGTAAATATGATAAAAAATGGCTGTAAAAAATAAATCTGCATCATTTATCCTTGTGATCTTTCATTCAAAATATTGGCAAAAATCTAAACTTTCATTGAAGTAAAAGAATAGAAAGTGGGGGGGAAATCACATTATGAAACAAATGTTTATCTCCAAAACACGTTGGCCACAATTATTGGTACCCTTTTATTAAATACTTTTTGCAATCTCCTTTTGCCAAGACAACAGCTTGAGTTTTATCCTATAATGCCTGATGAGTTTGGAGAACAGAGACAAGAGATCAGAGACCATTCTTACAGAATCTCTCCAGATCCTTCAGATTCCCAGATCCATGTTGGTGCTTCTCCTCTTCAGTTCACTCCACTCATCAGGTCTGGGACGGTCATGGCAGAAGCTTCATTTTGTGCTACTTAACACATTTTTGTGTTGATTTTGATGTTTAATTTGGATCGTTGTCCTGATGGAAGATCCAACCACGGCCCATTATAAGATTTCTAGCAGAGGCAGTCAGGTTTAGATTTTTTATCTGTTGGTATTTGATAGAATCCACGATGCCATGCATGTATCTGAACAAGAAGTCCAGGACCTCCAGCAGAAAAATATGACCACAACATTAAAGATGGTATATTAAATTGTACACATGGGGTACTTTTTATCCTTGTGTGCACCAAACCCATCTTGCATGTTTGCTGCCAAAAAGCTATTTTTTAGTTTCATCTGACCACAGAACCCTGTGCTGTTTGAAGGTCCAGTCATGTCTGACAACTGAATTTGCTGGGGTTTGTTTTTGGATGAGCAAGGAGGATTTTTCTTGAAAACCTCCCAAACAACATGTGGTGATGTAGGGGTTGTTTATTTTTTTTTTTTTAATAGGCTTTCTGAACCCAAGACTCAACTAATCTCTGCAATTCTCCATCTGTGATCTTTGGAGAGTCTTTGGCCACTCAAACTTTCCGCCTCACCATGCATTAAGACAATATAGACACACGTCCACTTCCTGGCAGATTCGTAACATCTTTAGTTGATTGGAAGGGCTTAATTATTGCCCTGATGGTCAAAATGGGGATTTTCAATGTTTTAGCTATTTTCTTACAGCCACTTTCTATTTTGTGATGCTCAACAATCTTTTGATGCACATCAGAATTATATTCTTTGTTTTTACTCATTGTAATGGATGATTAAGGGAATTTGGCCTTTGTGTTTCCTCATATTTAAACTCCTGTAAAACAAGAAGTCATGGCTGGACAATTTCATGTTCCTAGTCACCCTGGTGTGCAAAAAAAGGTAAATATGAATGGGAATATACTTCAGAGATATTTTACTCGTAAACAATTCTAGGGGTACCAATAATTGTGGCCAACTTGTTTTGGAGAAAAACATTTATATCATAATGTGATTTCCCCTCCACTGTCAATTATTTTACTTCAATGAAAGGTTCGAAATATCAAGAGGATAAACGATGCGGAATTATTTTTTACAGCCATTTTTCATCATATTTAGCAGGGGTACCATTAATTCTGAGCACGACTGTATATAAAAATTTTAAAGCAGAATCCATCACAACCAATATTAGAGATATTGGATATTTAATGAAATTTAATGCAAATTAAGGTCAAGAGTCACCTGTGAACTTGATTTGATTTTGCGTCTAATTTAACAACATCCATTAGAACCAAAGGATGAGGTGATGAAATGCATAATTTGGTCACCGTCACTTTTGCAGAGGTGTACTCTCTGATCGTTCAGTATGTTCTGTACATTTATTATAAGGATGGACACTTGAAAGCTACAGGCCTGCAGTTAGGGATGAAATATTTAATTTATTGTAAATGAAAAATAAATATATATATATATATATATACACACTACCGTTCAAAAGTTTGGGGTCAATTTTTTTTTTTTTAAGAAATTAATACTTTTCTTCAGAAAGGACGCATGAAATTGATATAAAGTGACAGTAAAGACATTTATAATAATGCAAACTATTTATTTTTTAATGAAATGCTTTTCTCTTCAACTTTCAAAGAATCCTGAAAAAAAATGAATCACTGTTTGCACAAAAATATGAAGCAGCACAACTGTTGTCAACTGTGATAATAATCATAAAAGTTTCTTGAGCATCAAATAATCATATTAGAATGATTTCTGAAGGATCATGTGACACTGAAGACTGGAGTAATGATGCTGAAAATTCAGCTTTGATCACAGGAATAAATTACATTTTAAAATATATTCACATAGAAAACAGATGTTTTACATTGAAATAATATTTAACAATATTACTGGGTTTGTTTTGTATATTTAATCAAATAAATGCAGCCTTGGTGAGCAGAAGAGACTTCTTTTAAAAACATAAAAAATCTTACCGACCCCAAACTTTTGAACGGTAGTGTATATACACACACACAGGTATTCACAGCCATACTGATATAGAACCATATTGCACTCCTGCTCATGTGAAATAAAAATGAAAAATTCACATCCCTAGTTGATTCTGCCTCAAACATTGGAATAATTCAGAAGGGAAAAAGCATGTAGTCCCCCAATATTTACAAGACAAGTTTAAAGTCAACTTCCCATGCAAGAAAATGTGTGACCGTTGCCTGAGTCGCACTTTCTAAAGTGATTACACTTCTGAACTTCCTGCAAGAAACTACAGTTGTGAAAATGTTTACCCACACTGTAAAAAAATGATTGTAACAGTAAAAGACTGTAAAAATACTACAGTGAAAAACTGTTAATTGGTAAACAGAAAGTTTCCGTATGGTAAATAACTGTGATAGATCTAATGGTACATTTAGTAATTTTACTTTAAAATACCGTTAAATTTACAGTTTTTGAAAGTGAAAAAGAACAACTCATTGTATAATTTACAGTGAACAACCGTAAATTGACACTCCCACAATTCCCAGCGTGACACTTCACATTTGATGTATTTTTGTTGAAATAACTGTTTCTTCTTTGTTTTCTAATCAGTTATGTACATTAGGCTTGTATGTTACATTTAATGTTGTTAAATTCATGTTTATTGCATTTTTTAAATTGCATGTGTGTGTACCATTATGGTGTTTAATGTGTGTGTGAATGAGACTTTGCAGCTTCTATATATATTAGTATAAACTTTCTTGTGGAAGAGCTGCTTGGTATGAGCTTTGATTGATCATGTGACGTTCATCACTGCTGTGATTGGTGATTGTCAGTGTATTACAATGGTACATATCAAATATTAATACTTCAATAGATCGGTAAATTAACATTATGTCAGATAATTAGATACGGTTTATTACTGTAAATTTTAAGGTAAGTCTGTAAAAAATGTTGCTACCATATTTTATACGGTACATTTCTGGCAACCACAGCTGCCGGTATTTTACCGTAAATTGAACAGATTTTTTTTTTTTTTTACAGTGCTTGCCTTGAGGTTGGGGTGTGTGCAAAGACAGGCTAAATGGATCACTGATCTTGAACCTGTCCGGCTCACTGGAGCACAGAGGAAGGAAATCACTAAGAAAGGCTTTAAAACAACTACAACTGAGGTGTTTTCCTAAAACCACAGATAAAATAGTAGTCTTTCCTTCCGCACCAACTTTGTGTGCCGGTTCAGATGCTGAGTGTGTATCTTAGACCAGATCAATATATGCTCTGTAAACAGCTGCTTGACTAAACTTGTCTGCACGTCTGGAAATAAAACAACCCTGGAACAGGAGGATCACTAAAGTTTGAACAAAAACAAGTTTACAAAGTGCAAGTATCACTCGCTTGAGTTAATCTAACAGTGAGAACATGACAGCGAAGAGTCCTTTTGTAGTTGTTAAGTCACTTATTTGATTTTTGTTTTCCCAAAGCCTTTAACAGGTGCAAACCATTACAAGTGATAATCTCATATAATGAGAAATCTGCCCAAATATAAGTTTACAACATGTCATGATGATTTCACAGATCCTTCTTCATATGTACAACACATACTTTCGTCTGATAGGAGGGTTCAATTCCTTCTGTGGTGAGTTTGAGCTTAAATTCCTCTGCGGAGAGATTCAAAACACGTAGTGTCAGTGCTTTGTGCTTTGGGAATTTTTCCATGGCAATCAAAACAATAAGAAAGACAGAAATAAGTTTACACTTGTGTTTTGGTATTTCCAAATCATTAATCTCAACCTTGAATCCCGAGGCCACCCTACTGAGTCTTCCACACTCGACTTCAGAGTCATGCTGTTTCAAGCCCATGCAAATGAAAGTCGTTCTAAAAATTCCTCTTTATCCCAATGGGAATAATATCTGACAGCCGCACCCTAGGGTCCCCACGTTTCATCTTGCACAGAATCGCTGGGGAACAAAATTGTGCTGAAATTAACAGCAGTCACGACTTTAATCAGTTCAACTGAGTCGAGGAACAATAAGCAAGACTAGCTCTGCTTGTGTGGGCTCGTTTAGTTTGGCTCATATAGCGAGCTGGAAATTACACCCCATACTGTTTTTAAAAGTAACGGTGGGTTCTTCAGGGGGGCCTGAGGAGACACACCCTAAGGTTTTTCTAGCAGTCTTGCTTCAGGAAATGACGGCATAACAGGGTCAAGTTTAACAACAAATCCTGCCAAAAGCAACAAAATAGCTGATAGCAGAATGACCACACAATGACTCAAGAAAAACAGTTCCATAAGGCTGCGTGACTAAATGGTGAGCAGATCACCTGCTAAATGTGACGGTAATGAGGCGGATTCATGGAAATGTGACAACTGCAAGCATGTATCCCCCTCCTGAGAGCATTGGACCGTGCAGACAGCGCTGGTATTTCATACTGCTGACTAGCTCACTGTTGTGTCTAGACCCACACTAAATCTAGACTCGAACTCAACATGATCATGAGCAACACGGTTGAGTCAGATGCTCTCCAGGAACAACTCAACTCTTACAGGTGGTCTGGAATCACTTTAATACAGCCGATTTGACTGCATTTTTTAGGTATGAACTCGATAAATGCATCAAAATTGCAGATGTCATTTATTTAGAAAAATCCAGCAAACAGCAACATTCCTGCAACTCAAACTGTAGACAATGTTAGAGATGCCAAGGGTTCGATTCCCAGGAATTACGTGAAAAGAAAGCTTGAATGCAATGCAAGTCACTTCAGATAAAAGTATCTGCCAAAAGAATAAACATAAATCGAAAAAGATTGCAAAGGTTTGTAAAAAAATATATATAATTTATGTGTTCAAGAGAAAGAAAATAGTAACTTCCACGGAAACTTTTACTATGCAAATTAAAGTTGGTTATGCGCATTTTTGAAATTTCATCCGCATCTTGCCATTTCCATCCATTTTAATGCAATACCCTAAAATTTGCATAAAAATATGTGGATGCAAATCTGGCTAGTGAAGATCAGCACTACTGATAAACCATTGCTGGCAGAAGATTAATCAGAACAAGGTCACATTGCTATGAACATCTTAGTAAAAAATGCTGCAGCCCACAGCTTCCTTAGTTCAGAAACTTGAAACACATCTCACAGGATAAAGAGAACTGAAAGAGGAAAAACATCCCCACAGAAAAATCACATGTCATTATCATACCAAGGGAGGGATCATGTTTACTGTGCAAATGTTTATATTTAGATGTGTAGAGATATCGGCTGAGCAACAGAAGGGTACTGTTACTAAACGCTTAGAAATCTCACTAGCTACAGTTTCAGGGTTCAAAAGTTTGGGAGCTTTTTGTTTGTTTGTTTTTTAAAGAAATTAATACTTTTATCCAGCAAGGATGCATTAAATTGATCAAAAGTGACAGTAATGAGATTTATAAAGTTACAATAGATTTCTGTTTCAAATGCTGTTCTTTTGAACAGTCTACTCTTCAAAGAATCCTAAAAAAAAGTGTATCAAGGTTTCCACAAGAATATAAAGCACCACAATTGTATTTAAAATTGATAATAATAAGAAATGTTACTTGAGCAGCAAATCAGCATATTATGTTTTTTTTTTTTTTTAGAATGATTTCTGAAGGATCATGTGACACTGAAGACTGGAGTAATGATGCTGAAAATTCAGCTTTGCATCACAGAAATAAATTACATCTTAAAAATAGAATAAAAACAGAAAACAGTTATTTTAAACTATAATAGTACTTCAAAATATCACTGTTTTTAGTTTATCTTGATCAAATAAATGCAGCCTTGGTGAGCAGAAGAAACTTCTTTCAAAAATGTTAAAAAAAATCTCATAGACCCCAAACGTCCCATCCAAGTCTACAGACAGGCTGAACACAATATCATTATTATGATTATATTTTCCCCAAGGCACACACTGAGGCTGCTGCAGGACAAGCCGATGAGGGATTCGCTTGTTTTAGCACTTAGTTTGCACATCACTGAAAGAAACATTTTTTAAAAAAATGTGAAGAACTGAGCCTGAAGCCTTTAGGATTTGTGCTTTATTGCATTGCCCATTGTCCTAGCCAACATGGGGTTAGCAGCATGCTATGTTTTTCACGCATACCCAACCCAACACATTATCTGATCTCATTTCGAGGTTCTTCTCAGAAACGCCGACCACTGTGAGTATACATATTAAAAAAAAGCTAGGCCTACTTATTAGTACCCGAATGCACTGATGATTGCTGCAATTGAAGACAGTAATTCAGACTAGTTGCGAGTTTTGGAAATGACCAAGGAGTTCTTCTGAGTTATTTCTAGGATGTTCTTGGTCACTAGATATTTCTCGATCCTCCAGTCAATATGTCTAGAAAAATATTTTGACCATTTTATCACCTGTCTGGCAAATAGATTAAACAGAATACACTCAATAAGCTGCACAACCAATCAAATACAAGCCTCATGACACATACAAGTCATTAACTACATCCAAAATAATTGCTTAACTATTACGCAGAACCCAAACTGATTAACATAATGGTCTGCATGATCACCATTTAACGGCACAATTCAACAAACTGCAGTTTTACAAGTTAACGGCGAGTTGTTTTTCTGAAAGTGAAATCATTATGATAATGATTAGCATAATAGAGGAGACAAACAGCACTTCAGGGAGGACACAGAGTTTCCAATATCAGACAACTACGTAAATGACTGAGTGTTTAAAGGCTGTAACAGTAAGCCAGAACGCACACACAGCTTGACTTCATAGACAGACAGAGAAAGTGAGCTGATCAGGTCAATGCCAGTCCATTATTGATCAGAGCATTACTCTAGGAGGAACGTCTATTATCATGAACACAGTCAACACACAATAAATTGCAACGCAATCTGCTGAGAATATTACGATTTATGATACATGCTGCAAATTAAGACAACATCAAACCGCATGCACAACTTATTTGACTTTTTTCTATTTTCTAAGGAAAATATTTTAAAGAAAGTCGGTCACCAGACAGTTGCTGGACCCCATTGACTTCCATAGTAGGAAAAAAAAATACTATGGAAGTCAATGGGGTACACATCAACTGTTTGGTTACTGACTTTCCTCAAAATATTTTCCTTAGAAAATAGAAAAAAGTCAAATAAGTTGTGCATGCGGTTTGATACTGTATATTCCACGTGATGCTAGAAATGTGTCCGCAGTCTTTTGTGTTCAGCAGAAGAAAGAAATTCATACAGGTTTGAAACAACTTGAGGTTGAGTAAATGTTGACAGAAAAATTTATTTGGAAGTGAACATCCTTTTATTTGAGATTACATGGTAATTTTAAGTTAAATGTGTGAATTAGCTTACTCAAATATCTGAAGTAAAGATCAATTAAAATGTATGTGTACATAATAAAAAATTTGCCTGTTCTGCTTACTTAAAAAAAAATTGTAACGGATTAGGTCTACCTTAAATTATTTGAGTTTTGCCAACTTATTCAGGTTTACAGTGTGCGTTTTGATTTGTACAGAACCGTACACAGTACAGCTGTGGTTGCTAGAATAACTTGGAATATCTTTTGGAATAATCTTTTGGAATAACATGCACACAGAGACCTGAAACACTGATTTAGAAAGCAAAGTTGATTTTGAGAAATGTTGACTTCAAAAAGGAGTTAAATGTATGATGATTTTACTTGCCCTGAGGTCAGTGCAGAGGCATTTCGGCTCTTAGTGGTTTTGACAGGGCGAAACACTGAAAGAGTTGTCCTTTGAACTGTGAGTTATTAGAGTAGATATGAACACAGTCATTGTAATACATTACATTAAACCCCCTCAGGGCAAGTATTAAGGATATATGGCTCTACATCTGACTGAACACACATGCAGTCAGATGCAAGTCTTCAAGAAGACCTTGTTTAGTGTATCACTCAATTCTCTAGAACAAAATGTCTTTGTATTGCTCTGAAAGCTACAGCGCTTTAGAAGCTCAGTGCTTGTGTGATAATACGCTAAAAGCAGCGGTGGCGCATCTAACCCACTGCCTCTGAGAGCCAAAAACTTGCTCCATTATTTCAGACCCAGGAGGCTGGAATTAAACCATTCAGGAGAGGCGCCTTTACTCCGAACAGCTTGTTGTCTGTGACTCTCTACCTTGACGTACATGACTAATCTACAGAAAGACAAAGAATGCTCTAATTTACGCTGCTGCTTTCTTGCTGTGAAAAGCAGGGCCATGACCGGCTCCAACATTAAAATCCAGCATGCATTAGTGTAGGCTAGAAGTGCAATGAAATCACATCAAAGTATGGCATAGAAACATTCCACATGTGAATGATTTATATTAAGACATCAAATCTTTATGTTTAGCACCACTGAACTGTGTCTCTTTATGGCTTGGAGGCGCAGAGGGTGGTTGATTTGTCTTACAGTATCAGCACATGAGCGGATTAATCCAGAATTTACTGACAGCGGCAAGTCAAAGAAGCTCACCTTCAAAGAAATATTTTCTGGTGGATTAAAAAAAAGAGATGTGAAGGTATATATATATATATATATATATATATATATACACACACACACACACACACAGGTATATAGCAACAAGTGAGCATATTAGAATGGATCATGTGACACTGAAGACTGGAGTAATGATGCTGAAAATTCAGCTTTAATCGCAGGAATACATTACATTTTAGAATATATTCCAATAGAAAAATGTGTTTTAAAATTTTAATAATAATATTAACCAATTTGATTGCTTTGTTTGATAATTACTGTATTTATGCAGCCTTCTTTCAAAAACAATAATACATCTTAATTATTACAAACTTTTGATCAGTGCTAGTAGTAAGTAGGTAGTGCCTTTATTTTATTTTCGTGTCTTTTTTTAAATGTTGCTTTTTTTATGTCCACTGAATAAAAATAGAATAAAAAAAGAACAATTTGGACGTATTTCAAAACATCTCTATTTTTGTACCAAAGTCATAGAGGTTTAGAACGACATGCAAGTAAATGTGGACTGTTGGCGAACTATAGACCTTATTCACAACAGCACCATCTTTAACATTTAACAGGAATGAAAGCGAGGCTGTGAGGGATAGACATGCATCTCTTCAGTGGATTGTACTGTTATTTAATGCTTTGGATTGCTCTGCTGGCGAAACACTACAAAAATATCTTCCCAAGATATTTCAGTAGACAAAAAACTCCAGACAACATTGCTGTGGAAAAATATAAGTGATTAGGAGCTTTTTATAACTTTTTACAGCAGATGCCATTGAAAACACAGTAAGTCTTTCCCTCACAGGCTCGCTTTCATACCCGTCAAGGCGCTGCTCTGAAGAAGGGTTATTCCTCTAAAATGTTGTATACACATCTTGATTGCAGTGTCACCAGATTGTGTTATTGCTCTGGAATCTCATGCATGTTCTTACACACTAGAACACTGACAGTCTGTGTGTGAGCATATGGGCTGGTGTGAACTGTGGGGGTGAGCACCAAAACAACAGTCTCTCTGGGAGGGGAGTGTAACATTTGCTTTCAGTTCTCAGGATATAAAAACATAACCAGAGAGAAGATGTCATAGTGCACTCCACCCTGCATGCACACAAACACACACACACACACAGTCCCTCATCCAAAGACTACTCTCAGAGGAACTGGGGAAAATATGTGGAGCCAGACAAATGAAGCAGAAGCTTCTTCAAAGCCATGAGATCATCCTGCGATCACATTTCAAAGGTGAACTAGCCTGTAGCTCTGTCTCTCTTTGGCTTCAGAGAGAGGTCATCATCCTCACAGTGAGACTCTGTCTACTCACAAACAGGCGTTACATGTCTCAGGCCTGAGATGCTGTTTCCTGCTGGCATTCATCAAGATATCAAACCTGGGGATGCTACTGTATATCCCACGTGATGCTAGAAATGTGTCCGCCAGATTTTGCTATATCATTTAAACTGAAGTTTGCTTGGGTCGATAAGATATTTAAAAATGTATACTTTTATTCTGCAAGGATGCATTGATGAAGAGACACTGGCTTGGTCTGAAAGCTTGGGAAGCTGACTAGTTGCCTCGCTGCCCTAATTTTAGACAGACTTCAGAGGCAGCGTAACGGTTTAATGATCTACAACCAAATTAGCTTTGGGTCAATTTTCTGGTTGTGCTTAATAGGTTAGATCACCCAAAAATGAAAATTCTGTCATCATTTACTCACCCTTATGTGGTTCCAAAACCGTACGACTTTCAACATCTTCGGGAGACAAATTAAGATATTTTTAATGAAATCTGATTTATGTCCCTAACATTGACAGCAACGCAACTACCAATGTAATGTTTCAAAAAAGTTCATAAACTAATCCCTATGAATTGAGCAGTTTAGTCCAAATTTTATGAAGTGACACGATCGCTTTATATGATGAACAGATTGAATTTAGGCTTTTATTCACATATAGATGCATGCATACATCAGATATGCTAAACGGAAGCTCAAGCACGTTCGCTTGATGTGCGAGAACCAATGAGGTTTGTTCTCGCGTGTCAAGCATGTACGCTTGAGTTTCTGTTTATGTTCACTGATCAATGTTTTTATATGAATTAAAACCTCAATTCAATCTGTTCATCATATAAAGCAATCGTGTCAAAATTTTGACTAAACCGCTCAATTCATTCGTTTGACAATCTCTTTATGAACTTATTGAAGCGACAAAGTGGAAGTTGCGTATAGACTGTCAATGGAGGGACATAAAGCTCTCTGAATTCATTAAAAATATCTTAATTTGTGCTCCGAAAATAAACGGGTTTGGAACGACATGAGGGCGAATCATTTTTGGGTGAACTGTCCCTTTAACTGTTAAAAGCCCTATACAATCAACTCAAGCCTTTTTGTTGGGGTGTACAAAGTAATTGAGTAGTAAAAGGGTGAATATATATATTTGCTGGGAAATGGATATTGCCCCTCATATTTCTGTCCAGCTGGTAATATGGCATAATTTGCTCTTCCCCTGACAGCTCAAATTCAATCCAGGTCTGCTTCCTGTCCATTCAACTCTCCACCAGACACAACCCAAGAGAATCACACGTCTCTTCCTGTTCAACTCTGAAACAATGCCATAAGAGAGAACTGAGAACCCTTTAACATCTCAGTTGTTTCTCCTAGACCAGGGGTTTTCAAACTGGGTGAATGTGAGCCTCCCCTTAGAGTAGGTAAGGACAGCCGAGCCCCCCCTTCCCCAAAATCCCGTCCGCCTGCCCTAACCCACACACACCTCTGCAGGAAATGCCATATTTTGTGTGTTCCATGCAATGATGAGTTTCAATAAAAACTGATAAAATGTAAATATTTTTTTAATATTGTATTTGAAGACATTTTATTTCCACAACTTTTTAAAAGTGCATTCATGATTCTTTGCAACAGCAAATCATCTCCAACTTCCTGCAGGCCTAATTGAGGCTAACACTTAACATGTGTAATGCAATGAGTAGTAATGTTTCGCTGATGTTATGGGATTTGCCTGCCTTCGCTATACGTGACATGATAAGTCGCCTTCATGTTAATAGTGCCAAACGACTGTATTATGCTTTTTGTTACTGCAAATCATCACGCTTCCTCTCAAAAAACTCAACTGGCTTGTTCACTTTTGAGAAACTACACAGACTTATCTTCAATGGAACCATTTATTTTCAAGTATAATGGCTGTATGTTAATGGAGTCTGCACTGCATAATAATAAATGAAAGATGAATCCTTATTAAAGCTAGAAGCGTTCTTTAGTCAAGAGCAGTGAGTAATTTTTTCTGTTCCCTTTGTTCTTTCGTTAACTTTACTGACAGAGAGAATTAGTGGCTGCTGTCACTTTAAGATCTGCCACATGCTGACAGGATCTCACGTGTCTCATTCTCTCACTCCTCTTTACTTGAATTTAAGATTTTATTTAACTAATTTAAGACTGTTCTTGTGAGGATACTCCACAAAACAGACATGTTGGCATAAATGTGTGTGTTATTGTTCGTTCAAGCGGGAAAGAGAACTCGATACTGGCGCGCGTCTTTCTGTGCGTTGTGTGTGTGTGTGTGTCAGGAGGACATTCACTGACAGCGTTCTCTTTTGTCAAACGGGATTTTGAATGTATATGGACGTATGGATCTCAATCACAGTGTTGCCAGGACCCTCCCTGCTCAGCTTATGATTGCGTTCCTCTCATATGATTGGTAGGTGAAATCAATTGACTCGAAAATATTAAACCACATGCAAGTTCGCCCTGCGATATTAGTAGAGCTGCATACATTTAATTTTTCTTCGCGTGTCGCGCCTCCCCTGTGGCTCTCTGGCGCCCCCCAGGGGAGGCACGCCTCACCTATTGAAAACCGCTGTCCTAGACGTCAATGAGAGTGCATGGAGAGTAAGTGGAGATTTCTGCTTGAGAAAAAAGACACCTAAAATGACTGTTTACTAAAGCACCAAAACACTAATGTGATTTTTTCTAATAATCAGAGTAAGGTCTTAAATCGCAATAAGATGTTTCTACGGCACAAGGACTTCACAACCGTTTACATGCAATTTTCATTATTCTGATTATTTGCTAAGAATGGTGGTTATTTTTACCCCCGTTTCACATACCTCAATGCTTAGCACAAATTATGAACTCACACAAAGTGTTATTGGCCACTGTTTTAATCCATATCCGTCAAATGCAAAACACATTTTTATGGACATATTGTTACTCTGTGCCATGATGAGCATAGCAATGTTGTTGTGTTCTTCGCACCGTCTCTGGATGAAGATAAAGAGCAGAGACTGTGCAGTGAGTTGTGTTGACAGAGTTCAGCAATTCAGACTGGAGGGAAAACTGTAGAATAATGTCACTGAGTTCATTCATGAAGTTGTGTGAACAACACACAGCATCCGTGGCGTGTACATCCGAGGACACTTTGGTCAGAGCGGTAAAGATGCGATTAAGGTGTTTACATGCATGTTTATTGAGAGTATCTCATAGTTTAATGTGATTATGGTTACTATGATTATGAGCTTAAGCGCATTAGTTTGATCAAAATATTGTGAGGTAAAGTTTAAATCACAATATTGCTATCCCATTATAATTGCATTATGAGGGTGCATGTAAGCCCACTCATTCACATCTATCTCCAAGAGAGAAATTAAGATATCAACGATGTCTCAAACTCCAATTGGCCAAATATGAGTCTGCAATCAGAATATCAATATGAACGCAAACATTTGTCATTAAATAATTTCAATAAATAATGTCAATAAATAAAGCTGCTTACCCACATTAATTTGATATCTCTATACTTAATTTATGTCAAAAATTGTCTTATTTGTATAAGTAATTTAGGGAGACACATTTGAGACAAAGCTGAAACCTGAATGAATAACTGAATAACAAAATTGAAAGTCCATGAATGAACCATAAACGAACCTTCGTTAAGTCAGCCGAGAAAGCAATGAAAAAGCAACCTCTGAGCAAATAAACTTGTCCTCTGGGACATCCCACGTGTGTTCACAGCCAAACACTGTTTCTCAAAGACTTCTGACAGACAGGTTGCATCCTCCCGTCATATCACTACAAAGACAAACCAGTCCACATAGATTTACATAGTAACCGACTAACCGCTTAAATCACTGCTGATTCAATACCTCAAAAATTCCAAGAATCTGAGTGTCCTCGGGATCTGGAGGCGTGCGTTTATCCGCTTGCGAGTCGGGACAGGCTCATAGGTCAGGCCTCGGAGTGAGGGACGTGTGCAACACAAGCGAGGAGCAGGTAGACCCGTGAGGTCGTGTTTGCACAGCTGAGTAACAGGAATCTCGTACTCAAGCACGTGTTGAAAGCAACCCAGGGGCCATTCAGCAGATGCTACCACACCCTGTCAAACACACACTCCTCCATAAACCCATTACAACCACTTCCTGAAGCACTTTCTAGTGTCACAGAAGTGGATGGGCACCACATGTGTCTATCAGAAGAGGTTGATTGAGTGTCTTCGTACTTTAACTTTCACTGTGAATACACAGTAAATTACTAGCTAGCTGTTGTATTACTTTTGTTAATTGTTTTCTTAGTTAGGGTTAGGGATTTAAACAAACCCTTGACGCTAAGGATTAAACTTTGACACGATTCCAGCACCATTTGAGCTTCGGACATGAATAATACCTCACATTATTCACTTGTACATAGACTTATTGAAGGAGGGCTAGCCTATATGACACCAGAATGTCATAGACTTGGGGGTGGGCGTTTTTTTACTAAAACACTACAAGGAACTACAAAACGCCCTATAGTAACCTCCTAGCAACACCTTAGCAACCACCCAAACACTCTAGCAACCACTGAGAGTACCCTAACAATGACCAAAAAAACATCTTGAAACTTAAAATTAGTGCTGCCAAATTGATTATTGGCGATTAATTGCATCTAACTTAAAAGTTTGTGTTTATATAATGTGTGTGTGTGTGTGTGTGTGTGTGTGTGTGTGTGTGTGTGTGTGTGTGTGTGTGTGTGTGTGTGTTAGGGGTTAGGGTTATATATATATATATACACAATTTCTTGGTCAAATTGTGTAATTTGTTCCAAACTTATATAATACATAAAATAAAGTATTTATCATTTCTTCACACACAGACAGTAAAAGTTACCATTGGTCTCTAGGTCAATCATTGAAATTATGATATCCACTTTATTATTGATATAGTACAATAAAATATGCTATCATATTATTCTAATTTTCTATAGAAGAAAACAGATTGGATTTGAATAGAGTCCAAAACCTGTATTCATTTTAAAAGAAAACCATGTAAAGAGCTTTCAAACACATATACCCCATGCTTTCAAACACATATACATTTCTCAAGAGCAAAGGCTTGTGGGTTTTCTATTTGCCCATCATGGCATCCCCATTTATTTATAAAGATAAAACGGTTTTGTCTTCATGAATTAACAGTAAAACAGTGTTTTACAGTAACAAAATGCTTGTAAAATCTTGTCAGTGCTTCAAGGAACTACAGAGATAAAAATTGACATTTTTATCATTTTACAGAAATAAAGCCAAATGACAGGACCAGACAAGAGAGAGAGGCCGAGGAAGAAAGAGAGAGTACGAAGGGGTTCAGAGTTTGCCTCACAGGAAGCTGCCTGTCTGCCTTTCTTCACTTTCCTGCGTTTGAACATACGAGAATAGCCAAGCGTTCCAGTAAATGAATACATGCCCAAACAATGTGCTGGATCTTCCGTCAGCTCGTCCTGTGCGTCAGGACACAAACACAGAGCACACAGCACCAACAAAATCAAGAAACACTTTATATCGGAGATGCTCTCATTAATGTACACAAACACATGCTTTAATTTACAGAGAAAAACAGACACAGCTGATAATTCCTGCTGGAAAACGTGATTTCCATTTACTTCATTTAGACAGCTTAATTCTCTCGATTACAAAAGCAAACAAACTTCAATCCTGCTAATGAGCCTTTATTTCTGTTCTTCCTGATCGTTTTGCTCTGCACCCTTTACACAAAGCAGCAGGCCTTTCTTCTGACCCTGACAGATCTAATGAGCGCCCAACAAACGATCCCTTTCGCCCACTAAACTGCAACGGCTTTGCAACAATTAGTTCCCACTGTTACCCACAAGCAAAAAAACTAAAACTGCTTAAAAGAGAATATTAAACGCAATAACACCAATGAGAACGCACAACACAGCAGGGCACTACAGTAAACATGGTTGCTCCGTAACCCCGCAACTATGTTGTAATGAAATGTTGTAAACGAAACACTTGCAAGCAAAAATTTATTCTGAGATTTCTCTTACAGAAAGAAGGAAACCACTGGTACAGTGCAACTTTTTTATATTCTAGGTTAAAAAGAAGTAAAACTATGAAGATCATCTGTAGCATGCAGTAGATGACCACCGAAAATAATTATAATTCAGTTTGTCAAAAGCAAACCAAAATGCCTTCAATCTATTGTACTTTTCCCCCTCAGACTTCACCAGTAAGTGACTTCCAGATACTGTCAATATTGTATTTACTGTTTGAATTGTATTTAACCCAGAATAATACTAAACAACTGGAAGACATAACAGATGCTTGATTCCTCCTGAAGTAGTTCGGATCTGTTTAAGACTCTATTTTATACTTGAAGAATAAATCTATCCACAAAAATGGCATATGTTGACAGAAAGTGCCTTATCTTTGAGGAAATTTGAGACGATGTTTCTTCTTCAGTGTATAACCATCTCTACAGTACATTTTACAAACTCTCTTGATTTGAGTTATCATCAGCGATTGTTGCATCCATCAGAAAAAAATATTCCAAACTGCATCCATTACATGCTATTTTGCTCATGCATGCAAGTAGGTTTGACTTTGACTTGTACTAAATTATAGATCTGATATTCTGTTTTATACACTTTGCACCGCAATATGCCAGGAACACAATATACATTTGTTTAAAACCAGATTTAAAGCATGCATTTAATGACTAATATTGTTCCAGTTAGGAGACTAACTAATTAAAGTGATTCATTAAAACTTTTAAATGCAGTGCAACCAAGACAAATAATATTATGGGGAATAATTTAATACACATTCATGGAAAAATCTATTAAAACTCAAGTCAGTGATTTTGATAGTGTTTAGGCCAGCAGAGAAGGCCTTGCTGACCCAATTAAAAGAGCAGGCAAAATATCTGTCCCTAAACCATTTTGGTGAATACTGTGAACACATCTCAACAACAACAAGAGTTATGCAAAACAGAATGAGATACACTTCTTCAGAATCTGTGCTAACTCTATCTATCTCTGAATCTTACTTTGTGTGTGATGGTAAAATATCCTGGACATTTTATTACTGAGAACATGACAGACGAGGATATTTAAAACCAGCGTTTCTATGATATGCATGCAGGCTTACATGCTTTTACATAAGTTTAGTTTAGTTCTTGCTCAGATGACATTGTTTAAAGCATATTGTACACTACTTTATACTGATCATCTGTGGTCAAATTATAGAACAGCAAGTTTACAGAGATCTGAATTACAGAATTCTGTTAAGGAGACCTACGGCATAGTTGCAAGTGAAATGTTTGTGAGTGCAGGAGTTAACACTTTTCAAGCTGTGTTACGAAATCTTAAAATGTATCTGCTGGCTAAATGTTTCAAGAAATTAGATTATTGTGGGCTTATTTTCATATATGAAATATAAGGGTCAGATCAGTCACAATTGTGGAGACACTAATATTATTGTATTATATTGTATTATTTTTGCATCGCATTGATTTTTTTTTTTATTCGATTTTTTTATTTGGACATTGAGTCTTCAATAAAGTCTGATGATAACCTAGTTCTACTTCTGTCTCTGTTGTGCCTTTACTGGAAAAGACACCTACGCTCCTGCATGACATTCCTCTCCTCCGCGTGTTCACTTTGCAGATCTGCAGGGGTGGAAGTGAATAGTGAGTCCCAAAGAGCCTTTCCCAAAACTCCCGTCTCATTCCTTTCCTACAGCTTGTTCCACTAACCCACATTACGAAGAAACCTACAGATCACTCGCGTCCCCAACACAACCAATGCGCTCCATCATAACCCGAGATCCTCTGTTGATCATGAGCAGCATGGACCATGCACGAATAAAAATGAACAGTACAGCACGTTACAGAAAACAAACCAATCTCAAGTACTGCCTGAATGCGAGTAACGATATTTATGGGTGTATCAAACGCACCGGAGCGCACAGTTCCTTTACGCGCTACAGCGTAGCCTACTGAAAAACAACATTCCTACACATGTACCAAATTTAACATTGCAGTTAAAGCCGTTAGATTCAGATTAAATACCCCTCTTACCGTAAAGTCCAACAAGAAGGCAGTTTCTTCAAGCACACGGATGATTATGATCCGGGAATGGGGAGCGCAGGACGCGCCGGGCGGCTGGGTGAAAGCTGACCGCTGCTGCTGGAGGAAACAGGAGGATTTGTGTTGATCTGCAGATTTACTCCTCTGTCAGGGGTTCGCCCGCTTCTCAGGAGTTCTCCGTGCGCTCAGAGCCGCCTAGCGACCATTTCTGAAATGCGTGAGTCTAAAAGCACAGCCTCAGCCTGACAATCAAATGGTGCGCCCTATGGCAGATATGAGTTCTCCCTCTAGGGGGCACGCAGTGGCTCAAAATGCTGAATTCCTCCATTGAACTCCATTGCAGTAATGAACTAAATTGCAGTAATGTTCTGTTTTTGTTTGTTTGATTGTTTTTTAGGGGGGATATCGGCTACACATTAAAAAGTGTAATCTAACCTTTATTCAGAGCAGCGCCATGATGACAGGCATGAAAGCGAGGCTGTGAGGGATAGAGGCTGCATCCAAAATCACATATTTCACTACTATATAGTAGGCGAAAGACAAAAGAAGTAGGCTATGGCTGAATTCACAGTAGGTTACTCATAAAAGAGTAGGCTATGGCTGGATCCCTAATGGCACACTTCATGTGGACTCGTGGTCTCGTGGTGGCGAATGTAGTATTTCCAGATTACATTTATACTACACACACTCATACTATATAGAACGTCATTTTTTAGCAGTCAGTAACTAATATTTATATAAAATAAGTGCCTACTCAAGAGAGTTTTCAATTTCAGATGCAGTCTTACCAAAGCTCCTAGATCACTTATAATTTTCCACAGCTCATACTGTCTGGGTTTTTTGTCTAGCCAACTGAAATTTCTTCATCATTAGTTTCATCATTAGAACAATCCAAAAACATTAAATAGCACATTAAACAGCAGTGCAACCCACTGAAGAGATGTACGTCTATCTATCCCCACATCGCTTTCATTCCCGCCAAAAATCAAAGACGGCGCTGATGTGAAAAAGGTGCCTCTCAACTGTCTCCAACTTTAGTTCGGGTTCTAGTTCAATAAAATACTTTATGTGCAAGCAAACTAATTATTATACGTATATTATTTAATTTAGTTCCACATTTATTCTGTTTCTGGTTAGTTCTGTCTCTAGTTCAAGATTAAGGTTTGATTCGATCTTCAGCCTCTAGCTTTGGTTCCGATTCTAATACTGTGACTATCTAGCTCTAGCATCTCTAACATCTGGCGTTGATGTGAAGTTGAGCTCGTTTGTTTCTTGTTCCGTCACTGTGTTCTGTTATTTCAAATGATCTGTGTATGCTTGACAAATGGGAAAACTCAATTCAGATCACAATCGTCTGTGATTGGTCCATCCTGTTCCGCACAAAGAGAACGAGCCGGTACCACGTGACCAAAAGATATCTAGATTTCCTTCAGGAGAAGTTTGGACAGTAAGTTATACTTTAGTTATTTCGCTGGGGGGAAAAATGAAACTACACCGTGAATAGCAGAACTAGTAGAAATAGTAGAATTATTATTTAAATCTATCAACATCTATGAGCCCCGCCCGATGTGTGCACCCATTCTTTCATACCGCCTACCATTCTACAGTATTATTTTGTTTATATTTGTTTCATAGTATCTGTTTAGCAAAGCAGTTATAAAAAGCATGTTTTAAGTGCAATAAAAGCAATTAAAACATCATTATCAGCACCAAAAAAAATGAACAAAGGACAGTAAAATTAAAAAAAGCAATTTATTTCAAATAAATAAGTAGAATAATTCATTAAAAAATACATATATAAAAAAACGTTCAAAACGATTAAAACACAAATATGCCTATTGGTTAATCTATGCATAATTTTAATCAATGCTGTTTTCTCAGATTGACTGAAAAACATGCGCCATCTGCTGGTTAAAATTGTAATTATTTTCTATACTTTTATTTTATTTTACAGGTTGTGTACTTTTCTGGTATAATGTATTCCACACATTTTCTGATCCTACTATCGCTGCTTGCATGTGTGTGCCTGTTTTATATGTGGGTGTGTTGTAATATCCATGGTGATGGTATCACAGGAGAACGACTTTGGACGAGGCATCACAGTAAATCTAAATATAGAATTCAGGAAAGGAAATACACACGTTTATATTATATAAACATGTTTTCTTACCTGATGAGCATGTGTAGCATTTAATATCATATCTCTTCCTTTTCTTTTACTGTTTTTATTTTCACCACTACAGAACTAACAGCCAACAAAATCATCTTTAAAGAAAGTATTAAACATGTAAAAGGTATATTTATTTAAAAACAATAAGAATATTGTTCTCTCTATGAATATCGCTGCTACTGTCATATTAACTATTACTGTAAGGATCATAAATGTTACACCCCAGACCATCCCAGTGCCTGTGATAAATTATAAGGGTCCTAAACGACGGCTAGGTTCACCACAGCAGTAAAGCAGGACTTCTGTCAGAGAATGATTTCTAGATCTTTTCTTTCTGATCAAACCCACGTCACTCTCTTTATGATGTTGTGAACTCCAATATAAATGCCATGACAACACGAGCAGCAGTCCGTGACTGTACAGACGATTACTTTATGACTTTATTGCCCTCCTTGTGATGAGCTTCATTATGAGCTTATCTGTGATCAGCTCTGCCCACCTCAGTCCATACCTTTGCCATTACAAGGAAACACCTGGCTACTGGTTTCAGATCTGTGAAGCAAAGTGCAACCTATACAGCACCATTTATTACCCACCAACACCTCACCTCATCCCAAGTTCTCCCATTTTCCAGCCACAAATCGTCAGGAATCAAAGAGTCTGCTTGACAAGCAAATTCTCAGCTAAGGACGTAGAAAAAAGGACCACAGTTACAATGCCGTCCATAGAGAAACTACTGCATTTCTTGTCGAGTTCTTTAATATGTGCAGCTGGAGTGTGTTTATTGGGTTATGGGATGTCGGCGGATTGGGCCGCAGCCGACATGGACTGCGCACCGATCAACAGTGAACAGTTCAATGGATCCTCCAGTCTCAAAATCGGCCTTTTCAAAGGCACAGAAACCAAAATCACCTGCCCCAGGATTTCCAAATATGGAGTAAAAGTAATTGGTGAGCTTCAAATAAGGCTTCAATTGAATGTCTGATTGATATATGTATACGATACCAAAATAACAATGAAAAGGCTTGCAGATTCAAAATGATGTACTAAGATGACCTTTGGAATTTTCAGGAATTAGAACTGCAATTCCATATAAATCACATGAGAATTTATACATACTGGAGTTCGTCAAAGGTTATGTCATGTATTGTGCATTCTTATTTTCCAATAGAATCGTCTTTTTTGTCTTTCTCTCAGTGTTTGATCGTCTGGGGACAGTAGCAGGAGCTCCGGTTATCCTGCACGGTCTGGTTGTAATCCTGTTGGCTCTGGCTCTTTTGGGGTCTGCAGGCAGTATTCTGGTCTCACTCTATAACAGCTTCAGTAACCCATATCAGACCTACATGGGACCAATAGGGGTATACACATGCAGTGGACTTAGTGGTGAGAAAACATACACAATGTCACAAACCAAGAAATGTGCTTGCATCTGATTAGAAAGAGTGCAGAATCAACTCTTCAATTGACGTTACAGCACGTTTAAAATGTTTATAGATGTCTAAACTGTTAGGTTTAAATAATACTAAAAGTGGTTTCAAGACCTTTTTTTGTGTCTTATCTCTTGTCTAGTATGTGTGGCCAGCTTGGCGCTGATTCTGTTTGTGGCGAACGCCTATCTTGGCCAGATGTTCGAGGCCCTGGTGAAAGCCGATGAGGCCCAAGTGATGTTGAAAGATGTAAAAATTAACCTAAAGGTGGGGTTTTTCCTTCTGATACCATACATCTGCTTTAATATGGTGTCCATCCTCATGGTGTTTCTGTACGTCCACGCCGCATACACACGCCGCAAAGAGCAGGAGAAACCCACGGAGGATGCGCCCAAAGAGATCATGATGTACTAAAGCCGAACCACAGCCCAATTCTGTTTAAACCCGTTCACACCAAAGAGGATTACTATAACGTTAACAATAAAGATGCGGTTTTAAAAATCATCCTAAATAGCAGGGTCCACCACACCACTGCTATAACGATAACGGAACAATCAAACGATGTGGGTGGAATCACAACGATTCTTATTCCAGCCGATGAACAAAATAAACAAGCTTGAGCATTTAAAGCGGTAGACGACAAACCTGCTGTAATAAACCTGCTTGTAACAGAATGTTATTGTAATATAGTTGTCTTTATAGTTATCATTCTTGGTGTGAACGGGTCTTAATGGGGGATGATTTTCAGACCTGAGGTGAATTGAGCCCATTATTTTGGAACTGCCACATTAACTGTGATGTAAATTGCAGAACTGAACTTATCTTTAAACTTATAGTTTGCCATGACCATTAAAACTGTTTTATTTATAGGCTATACATACACACTAAGCCCTAAAAGTGTTTGTACTCTTAAATCACACTAAACATGTCATTAGATAACAGCATCTCATAGGCCTATGCTTTTTGTGTTTAATACATTTGTTTTCAAGTTTTATCTGATGCATGTTTGACTGAAGTGTTCAAATATTTTATAGGCCATCACTGCATTTATTTTATTGCACTTATGTTTAAGAACATTAACATCAAAAACGTTTATAAATGTCATTTACTTATAGCTTTTCTACTAAGAACCTAAAATACTTTGCATGATGTGTAACTGGCTAAGAAAATATAGTTCAAATTTACTTCTATCAGTTCCTTTAGAATTTAAGCCATTTAAAAAATGTATTGCATATTTTATAGATGTGAATATATTTAGCGCTTATACTATTTATCTGCTTATGCATCCAATATACTGTTGGACTTATTGGCTTTAAACTGTCAATATTACATTTCTGTTGTATCATACATTCATCAAATATTCTGTAAATATGATCATATTTTAATAATGTTATATTACAATAATAAATCTTTTTAGAGTTGATGAGGATCTTGTGTTCAGTTTTTAGGCTAAAACACATAGGCCAGGTTCCACAGACTGGGCTTAGTTTAAGCCAGGATTAACCTTTTCAATTAGGGCATTTAAGTAGCTTTTATAAACATGCCTTAGAGACAAACATTACTGGTGTGCATCTTGAGACAAAACAATGGCACTGGTCTAAGATTTGTCAGTGCAAGTTACTTTATACTTAACACGACTCACACATGCACTTTAGTCTGGGACTAGGCTTAAGGCTTGTCTGTGATAATGTGTACTGTACTAATCAGAAACCCAGTAACGCAAAAGAAAAAAAAAGTCTTCGGCATTGAAAAATGGACTCATAAAATCGAATGGCTTGGATTATGATATAAGAGATTATATCCATTTACAGGAATGTCAGGTCATTGTGAGTCCCTGTATGATGTCATTTCCCATAATCTGCATGAAACCTTTGGCCCTTGGACTGTGCGTTATGTGATAAGATGCAGGGGTGTGAGCTGGGTTCCAGCCAGCAGGGGGCAGCAGGAGTGTGTGTTGTTTATCCGGTCACCATGATTTTACCAAGTAAAACACCCTGGATCTACATTCCTGTCTGAAAATGTAGTCCTAACCCTACCCATAACTTATCTCTGAAATCAAAGGGAAATGATAGGTGAATAACACTAATGTAAAAGCCTTGTTGTCAGCCTAAACTTAACATAAACTGTAAACTTGTCCCTCAAAGATGTTGATCCAAGAACATGTTGTACTTGGTGAAATCACATTCGCTGTTGATCCTGCTGCTGAAAACCAGCTCTCTGCTGCCCCCTGTGAGGTGCAAACTCATGACTTCAGACCTGACAAACAAGTATGCTATTGTACTCGAGTAGGTTGGCTATTATATTATATTTCATATATTATGAAAACTTTATTTCTGAATGTTAAAAACGTCCAGTTTTTTTAATGTTTTGAAAATCTTTTTTCTTTGTTATGGGAACGTTTTAACATTCCCTTTTTAATATTCTTCAAACAGTATGAGAATGTTACTTTTGAATGTTCTCACAACATTCTGAAACGTGTACCATTTTTAAAAAAATGTTAGACGCAGTTCCAACTAAATTATATAAATTACGTTTTTGTGCTTGAGTTTTGAGAATATTGTTAAAAATTTAAACTAACATTCTATTAATGTTACTGAAAGAACGTTGGTTCATAACTTTAAGAGAACCTTGCCAGAACATTATAGCTAAAGTTCTGAGAACGTTCACTGTTAGCTGGGACAACGAGATTCACGGCTATACAAATGTACAGTGTTCCCTGTCCCTCAGTGTAAGATTAACTTCCAGCCTTTGTCCAACACTGGAATCCAATGCAATTTTCAAGGAGCAGTTCAAAACTTCAGTTCAAGGGATTTGAACCATCTAGCCAACCATATTGCACTTACTTTTTTTGAATAAAATCATCAAAGAGTCCAACATTCAATAACACTTCAGTGTTGTAATGCTCAGCTGAAATTTGGTATGATACTTGTATTACTCTATCCTGTGAATGAATCGCTTCTTCTGAATGCATGATGTAAAGTTTGTGCGTAGACAGTAAAATCATTTTCCATGTGATGTGCGGCTATATTGACAGTCAGATGTAAAGTGCATTTCAGGGAATTTTGACTAAATCTCTTCCTCCAAATCATTAGAAATTTGAGCTGACGCCAGTCAATCTCAACCTCGCTCTGAACTCAACCTGATTCAACACGTATTCACCTGCCCTAAACGGTCTCAACTAAAGCTTTAAATATGAAGAGATCAGCTGGCATTAACGCTATTTGTTTTTTTATGGTGTTTTAATTGCTCAAAAAGCCATGTCATGAAAATTATACTAAATGACTTCACTATTTTTTACTAATTGAGTACTGGACTTGCTTAGATATGAAAAAATGTGATGGATTGAAATAAATTCATATGCTAAAATTCTCCACTTGGTGTAAAGACTGTATATATGTTTTATTTTGTTTTATTGTATTTTTTTATACAAAATGCTTTCCCTGTGGTCAAACCTCAAATAGAAACATTATATATGCCTATACATTATATTATATACATATTATATATTGCATTATTATATTATATACGCAGTTCTGATGTGTCCATGCTTACTTTGTGGTAAAACAAATCTACAGGGTTTTCATTAAGTCAGAGGAACATATTAAAGAACTGAAGGGAAAATAATAGGTTTCGAAATGACGAAACCAAATTACTATTATTATTTTATGCTTACATAAATGTTATTGTATCTCAGTAAATTAGAAGCTCAGTAACAGTTCAACTCTTGTTTATTGTTTCAGGCATTTAGTCTTGAAATGTTTTTTTTCGATATATCACAGTAAGGGAAATTAAATATAATTAAAATGATATTGATCAGAAACTGGGTGTCATTTTACCCTCTTTGTGGGGATTATGTGGATGTTCACGCGTGACGTTTCTCAAATGCTTGACTTCAATGGGAATCTCTCAGAGGCGTTTGGTATGCAAACACACAGTGAATTACATCAGGAATGGAGGATAATATCTTTCTCTGTCTCTCTGTGTCTCTCTGAGTCTCTGTCAGCAGACAGACTCCTGAGCCCGGGTCACTCAGAGGGTGTGAAGGGATTAAGGAAAGACCCTCATGTCCTGAAACACAGTTCTCCCTAAACCTGTATCACAGAGGTGACACACACACACACACACACCTGTGCCTGCAGGGGATACACACACACACATGTGCCTGCAGGGGATACGCGCACACTCACAAACAAGCACACACACACACACACACACACACACACACACACACACACACACACACACACACACACACACACACACACACACGCACACACACACACACACACACACACACACCTGTGCCTGCAGGGGATACACACACACACATGTGCCTGCAGGGGATACGCGCACACTCACAAACAAGCACACACACATACACACACACACACACACACACACACACACACACACACACACACACGCACACACACACACACCTGTGCCTGTAAGAGACACAAACATACACAATTACACACATTCACATGGTAGGTTTCAGTATCTTTGTGGGGACTCTCCATAATGATCTTTATACTGTACAAAATGTATATTCCATCCCCTAACCATAAACCTACCCATCACAGAAACATTTTTGCATTTTAAAATAAGCATAATTTAGAATGTTTAAAAATGTGTTCTCCTTGTGGGGACCGCTGGCTGCTCCCCACAATGTAAGATAAACAAGCACACACACACACACACACACACACACACACACGCACACACACACACACACACACACACACACACACACACACACACACACACACACACACACACCACACACGCACACACGTACGTACACACACACACGCACACACACACACACACACACACACACGCACGCATGCACGCACACACACACACACACACACACACACACACACACACACGTACGTACACACACACGCACACTCAAAGCAGTACTTTTAAATACATAAAGCTAAACCTCACACATAAAGTGATTGAAGTCTAGAATATTATTTCATTAGATTAAAAATTAATTGGTGTTTGAATATTATTGCATTCGATTAAAACATATTTTGACTGAACCTGCACTCAAATGCTGCAGGAACCTTTCTCTTCACCAACTTCATCATTTTTTCTCAGTGCCACGGGAGAGTTTATGAATGGAAGTGAAGCGACGCAACTGAAGTAGGTCACATGACAGTGACAACATGGCAGATGTAGTACTTCAGAATTTCACTCATACTACACAAACTCATATATAGAACGTACTTTTCAAAGGTCGACAAGTACGTTTCAAACCAAATGTAGTACCTACTATACAGTATGCGATTTCTGACACAGCACACGCGTGTAGTTCATCACATTAACTAGCCTATATTTGCACTTACACTTCACAACCACACAGTCACAAGATAATTTTTCTATTTTTTCCATATCTAATCTAGATCTATTGTTTTAGAATTCAAAAGATTAAATAAAAATAAAAAGTTGTAGCATCCTGTTAGCCAATGTTAATTATCCTAAAGACTATTTTTAAAGTTTTATATAGTATATGTGACATGTAAATCTATAATGTCATAAAAAAGTAAATAATAGTAAATAAAAATAAGTAAATAATAAAGGTTTATATGATATGCTTGATGATGATATCAATCAGATATCAGTGCTTGAGAATTGTGCTGTTATATGGTTACCTCATACAGACATTTAAATAAAATAATTTCTAATAAATGTATGTACTTTTCAGACCCCAATAGGGTTGCTTGACATAATTTCAAGCCACCACCCCCAGTCTGCATACCTCCGAACATAAAATATGACGAGAACCGATGCTGATGTGTTTTTAATGCTATACACACACACTCATTATCCAGCATCCTAAACTTTGCACACAGAGCAAGATTTACACCATGAGAGTGAGAACTGATCTGAGCATTCACACACTGGATCTGTGACTGGATGCAGCGGAGACAGCCAGGAACCAGCGCTTATCTCCGCCATTAATCTTAATTTGTCAGAGAGGGCAGAGCATGAAGGGGTGGAGAGAAGGAGGGAGCGAGGAGAGAAGAAGAGAAGAGAATAATTACACCCTTGCTGTTCCATTATGGTGTCATTCTTCAGTTAACATCAGATAAGATCACACCTCCAGCTATTTCTCCACTTTAGCCTCCTCTTTCTCTCTCTCTAACACACACACACACACACACACACATCTAAACAGGCCGACAGAGTGTTCCAAAAACTAGTGAGCTGTCTACTGCCTAGGAAGGCAGCATCACAACATAAGGAACTAGATCACAAATGATTTCAATATAGTTGCTGAGCTAACGACTCCATCAATATTGGGAAAACAACTATTCATATATATTTTTTATTATACTTCAAATATATTCTAAATATCTGAATATATTGTATGAATACAATATATCACAATATGAATACAATATCTGAATTATATATATGAATAATATTTTTTATGGAAATATATTTCAAATGCCAAAATATGTTTCATATGCAGTGTTGGGAACGTTACTTTTAAAAAGTAATTAGTTATAGTTACTCACTACTTGTTCCAAAAAGTAACTGAGTTAGTAACTGAATTACTCTATAATAAAAGTAACTCGTTACCAGGGAAAGTAACTATTTGCATTACTGTTAAAAAAAAGACTTTTTTTAGCAGTTTTCACAAGTCAGTTGAAATTAGTAGAACAGAAGTAGTGCTTATATTGCACCTTGAAAATGCCAACTTTTCATCGGATTGCTCCTGACTCGCCATCTCTGCTGCTTCACCGAATCTCTGTTGTGTGTGTGTGTGGCGCTTGTGCTGGCATGTGTGTAAAAACACTGGATCTGATTGGCTACCAGGAAACATAACTCTGCCTTAGCCAATCATAATCGCTTACCTCGTTATTAACCCACCTCCTCACTAGCTGTGTGAGCCACGGGGTGCGTTCGGATTACAGTTTATTCAATCAATAGCCTACATAGTAACCGTTACTGTCTATAATAGTAACGCACATAGGCGTCGATTTCGGTGGGTACACGTCCCCACCAGATTTCGTCATGAGTCATTTTGTACCCAACACTTTTTGAAACATTGAGGCATGGATGTTAATACAACTAAATAAAACATCTCCAGTTAGCAGAGCATTCATTTAGTTCGCTATTAAATAAGAGATCTAGCGCTAAAATGTGTTGTTTTGAAATCAAGCTGAGCGCTCGTTCCCGCTGCTATCAGTTGCATGGATAGTTGTTCTCTTGTGGCTCGCGCGGTCACGCACAGTCTTCACTCGGACGCGCGCTTCAATCTATCGCCGTTGTGGAGATTATTCGTTCTGGTGAAATCACAAAATAAAATGCACACAAACGTGTCCCTGCTGAACTTAATTAGTTTTGATGAGAGAGAAAAAAACAACTATACAAGTGTGGATTCGAACCCGTAACCTCTGAGACGCTTGGTAAATGATCTACCACTAGACCACTTAACTCATAAAACATTTGCGGATCAATTGATTTATTTACTGGTTGAGCAGAGAGGCTGCACAGTTTGACAAGTTTGTACCAGCATTTCTGAAAATGCACTTCCGAATGTGTCTCTGTCCCCAGCACATTTCAAACCAAACTGACGCCCGTGGTAACGCACCACATTTAACGTCCAGTAACGTTAACGCCGTTGTAACGACGGGAAAAGTAGTTAGATTACCCCGTTACTGAAAAACTAACGTCGTTACCTAACGCAGTTCTTTTAAACGCCGTTATTCCCAACACTGTTCATATGTAGTAGGGTTTAAGGAGCAAGAAATTACATTTCAAATCTTACAATATATTTTGGGTAGATTAAAAAAAAATATTAAAAAAAGATATACCTTGGACACACACACACACACACACACACACACACACACACACACACACACACACACACACACACACACACACACACACACACACACACACACACACACACATATATATATATGGCCAAAATGATGAGGAAATTTAAGTGCAGTATGTCCAAAAAATAAACAGGCTACATAACATTTTGTGTAAACGGTGCATTTTGAATTAGATTTAACTATTATAATAAATACCTTTTTGTATTTAGTTATGTGTAACTGCGTAGAATTTCATGTGCTTATCTATTTCTATTTTTCTACTTCATGCACTTGCATTTTTATGGCCACTATTAATTGAGAGATTGCATGAAAACATTTGTATCACAATGCAGGACTATTTAAAAAGAAATAGAAGGCAAAAGAGTGATTACAAATGGTGAAAACATAATCACTTTTGAACATTCTGGTGACTATTAGTAACTTTGCAACTACATGTCAACTAACTCTCATTAGAGTATTAGTGTACTGTCTGCTTAATATCTGATAACTCTTTATTGTGATGGTCCTCCAACAGACAGTCTACTGACTATAAGTAACGCAACTACATGTCAACTTATTCTAACCCTAACCCTACCAGTCTACTAATACTCTACTAACACTCTTATGAGAGTTAGTAGACATGTAGGTGCAACGTTACTTATAGTCAACAGAATGTGTTAAAGGGACCATCAAAATGAAGTGAAACCAAATTATTAGCTATATATCATGTCAACATTACATTGACATTTCTCTTCACTTTTTTAATATGCTTGCTTGTAATGCAATCCAGCATTGTCTTTTCAGTGAAAAATGTATGCGAAGCAAAATGCGGCATTCACATTAGCACACTTATGATGTCTTTAAATGCTGCCTAGGTAGGCATCTCACTAGGGTTTGGAACAAAGCCTGTTTCTCACACTGACAATCTGAAAAAGAGCTCACGACTTGAGGAGCTGGAAGTTAACCTGTCAGACTCCAGCTATTTACCAATCTCTGCACATCTGAGCTTATCTTCCCCAGTGATTATCTTACAATTCAGTATGATTAAGTGCACATCTGACCCCAGATCAGCGTCTTGAGGCACGGTTTGTCAGACCCACAGGTTAACCTGTCGCAGTTAAGACCCTGTTGTCCCCTTCGGCAGGCCAGCGAGTGGAGAGGACGCCACATTGACAGTTTCTGTGATTGATTAAGTGAGTCTGAGACACTTTCCCTGAGCTGAGCTCTCTGACTGACCATTTGATGAATAAAAGACTCTGATTGCACAAGACAAAAAAGTCCCATGACAGGATACTCCTCAGACACAGGACATTATACTGCCCTCCAGTGGTGCAGTTCATAGAGGGTGCTCCGTTTATAATTGTATTTACACACAGCCCGAGGGACTGCTAATGAGAGCCAGCAGGTCTACAAATGAACACTAACAAGACACTCATAAAACTGTCACGAAGATAAACACAGGCAGTTATCTAAGATGCCTTTACTTCTGTTTGTTGCTACAAGACCCACTTTTGTAAAATCACATTGATGTCATTTAACCAATCAACTTGCTGGTTGGTTAAAAAAGGCATGAGCTTGATATTTCTCATCCAAACCCTTCAACTGCCTAGCAACACACTAACACCTTAGCAACCACAAAACATTCATTGTGACTGGCATGCACAAGTATCTATCTATCTATCTATCTATCTATCTATCTATCTATCTATCTATCTATCTATCTATCTATCTATCTATCTATCTATCTATCTATCTATCTATCTATCTATCTATCTATCTATCTATCTATCTATCTAAACATTTTTCAAAACTTTCCAACAAGGATTTACTTTTCTAGATACACATTAAAGTCTTTTCTTTAAATTTCAATGAACTTTAATTCTACTTCCTTGCATTAAAATTGTGGTTGCAATTCAGCATTCTGTTTGCTACCTCGATTCAAATTCAATTAAAATAATTTACAGTTTTTCTCAGTCGCTTTGGTGCATTTCTCACATCACTATTTACATTTGCACAACAGTTAATGCAGTTCTCAAAACAATTAGTACAAACTGCAAAACCTAGTTGATAACCTGCAAAAGCATGTCACTTGCTCAAAATGGATAGCTCATTCATCAAAAGCAAGTATTCAATGAAAGTGTCAGTGTTATCAAGATGAAAAGTCCTGACACCATTGTTTATGAACAAGATAGTCAAATGGCTTTGTCATGTTTTCATGATGACAGTTTACTCTGTAAATGTTTTCCATTGCAAAAAAGTCAGATCTTGGTGACACTACCTGAAAATGCTCAAGACAGCACTATATTTGCACAGCCATTTTAAAACTACAGTAAAGTTACACATTACTGTATTTAGTGAGGTACAAGACACCGAATATGTTTCACATTTTTACTGCATATGCTCTTTGCAATTATAATTTGTTCACAGCATTGTGCAAAAGAAAAAAATATACCGTTATTTACAACAAACATAAACTCCCTTTTGGTAGAGCTGTGCACAACTGTAAACAATATTGCAGTACATACTGGAACTGAACATACGACAGACATAGTACTGTAAATCATGTCTCTGTCTGGCCACATAAGTTCACCTGAGAGAAATTGTTCAATTTAGGAGACATTTTCAGGAAAAAAAGATACAAACATTTGTAAAAACTAGTTCAACATTTTTGTATGTGATGACTCAAGCAATGAAATGAGGACTATTTGTTTTATATGGAATGACTATTCAGCATTCACAAGTATAGTTAATTTTGACTGACATGACATAAGAAATGATAATGTTATAAAACAGCAGAGAGTTGTATGAAAGCAGTTGATGCATGTCCAAAAGCATTTGCAATTTTTTGGAAGGAATGAGAAACTGCTACTATGATGTGCACAAATGACTAAATGTTGAGGAGGCTGAACTAACTGTTGTGCAAATGTGAATAGTGATGTGAGAAATGCACCAAAGCGACTGAGAAAAACTGTAATTGAAAGATTTAAATTTAAAGAGCATACTAAATTATATTGTGTATGGCACGAAACCGCAGTGTACTTTTAGACTATTAAATAATCAATTTGGCATATATATGCATTTCCAATTAGCTTTAAATAAACTTCATATTTTCTCAGGCTGTACTGACAGTGAAATCGGTGTGGTTTTCAGGCATTATGCTCTCACTTAAGCTGACATTGATCCTCCAGCTTACTGTGAAAACTGCCCTCATTTCCCACTCAAAAACCATCTTTGTATGTAGAGAAGCACATCTTTACTCATCTGAAGCTGTCACTACAGGGGTAACCGAAGCCGTAGGTGATGGGTTAGCGCTTAAGATGAAAGCCGAGGCCGTCAGTGGAGCGAAACGCTCTTTCAGAGATCACAGTCCTGACGGTGAAACTGAGAGCAGGCTGTTCTCTCCTCCACACGGCCGTAACACGCAAGATCTCCCTCTCCCAAATCTCAAACGATGGGCGGACCCCATCCACACACATATTACACCATCTCACAGCGATATCATGGGGTCCATTTCTAATTCATTTCAACAGTTCCACCAACAGGCCTCTCTTCACACTCAGCACAGGTGTCAGTTTGGTGAAATACTGTTGGTGTACCGAACGCTCTGCTTCGTCATGCTACATCTCCGGTCTATAAAATCCATAAAACATATCAGCACTGTTTGACGTCTCCATGTGATGTGTCGGGTTTGATGGACTGTGACAGCTCTCAGGATTCTTTCACAACAGACGAATAAAAGAACAATGTGTTCGTCATCCTGGAGGAGCTTGGGTGCAAAGATCTGTTCAGTATGAGCACTAACTAAATAAGATGATATTATTTATATATTACACTACATTTAATATTTCATTTCATGATAATAATGATATTTTTTAGATGTTTTCAAGGTAGTTCCTTCCTAGGTGTTTTTACAACAAAAAAAGTTTTGTTCCTGTAAAAAGAGGTTTGTTCCAACTCAAGAAAGAGCTGAAATCTGCCCTGACCTCAAGCCTTGACGTTTGAGATCCAGGTTTAGGCTGAGAGGTTTAGGAAAAGCCGTATCGGGTTGCTTGTGTGTCCCTCCGGGTTAGCGTGAGGGGGTTTTTGGAAGGCGCTGTAATTTGTCGTGTTGTCTGTGGATAATTGCAGGTTTGTATCATGAACGTGCTGAGAAAGGTGCGATGAAGTCACCAGAGGAAGCTCTGAACACCAGTGGCTTTTGTGGAGAAATTCCACCTACACGTATGCAAGGATGATGTGATGAGTGATACAATCACGGTATGAGACACTTCTGACCATGAGAAAAAGTCTGCAATACACACACACACACACACACACACACACACTGTCTGCTATTTGGATGTTAAAATGTAATGTATTCCTGTGATCAAAGCTGAATTTTCAGCATCATTACTCCAGTCTTCAGTGTCACATGATCCTTCAGAAATCACTCTAATATGATTTTTTTTTTTTTGACGAATAGAAAGTTCAAAATAACATCACCTATTTGAAATAGAAATATTTTTAAAAAATCATAAACACCTTTGCTTTCACTTTGGATCAATTGAATGTGCCATTGCTGAATTTATTTAAAATATACAGTAGTCAAAATTTGAAGTGGATCAAAGAAGTTCATCATAGACAAAAAATGGATATTGTTCAAATTTCATGTATAACTTTCAGGAAAGGTTTTAATCCACTTCATTTTTTTTTAATCTTTTATTAAGCAAGCAATACAAATACAAATAAGTACATAAGAAAGAAAATAAATTAAAAAAACGCAACAGTGGAGAAAAAATATAAATAAACCAATATAAATGTGAAAAAAACAAGTATCAGACACACATAAATAGTTGATGACAAGCAAGATTGCATAATACAAGAGAAAACAAGTGAGCCAACAAATAAACAAATATACAAACAACATAAAACAGAGGGCAATGCGGATGAACCTGTCTCCCTTACATACACATATAGACACAAGCACATACATACCCACACGCATATACCTATACACACATACATACACATACAAGGAAAAAACAGTAACTCAATAAATGAAATAGAAAATAAGAGGCTTATACAGAGTAAAAGGAATATAGATGAGAATAAATGAAAGGGAGAAAAAACAAAAGGAGAAAAAATATATAAAAAATATAGAGATTAAAAATAGGGAGGGTGGAGAGTTAAAATGGCTATTGCATGTTTGATTGATTTCCCTTGAGTGTGGACATGCACCTTTCTCTCCTAAATGTCTTTTAACACACGCGCATTGGCTGGACCTTCCGCATCATTAGGACATGACCCGGCCGCGCCTCTGCCTGCACTTGGATAAGACTGTTTTAGGAAGTGTCTTAGAGGAGCTCACCAAACCACATTGACCAGACCTTCCGGATCACTGGAACATGATCCGGTCGCGCCTCTGCCCGTGCTTGGATGTAGTCATTATTATTATTATTATTATTATTTTAAATGACCATCAGTAGTAATCATAAGGTATGCATTTTAAGCCAGGTGTCATATATTTTCCCATCCTTTCTTGGTCTCATGACTTTGTCGGGGAGAGGAAGAGGGGGTGGACAAAAAAACAAAACAAAGTAAAGTGAGAAGGAAAAGGGAAAAGGCATACATATAAACACACACATACATATACATATACATATATATATATATGTTTTAATCCACTTCAAATGTTGACTACTGTATAATACCAATAATGTGCTCAGATTTGCCAAGATACAAAAGTCAAAAGTCAGAGATGTCAATTTGCAGCAATTCTCATCTAATTCTTGTATTTTGCTAAACCTCTATAATCAACAATTTCTTTATTATTCTAATTGAAACATTTTCTCAGTCATCTTCGGAAACATCTGAGAAGTTGATATTTCACTGAAGCAACGTAGATCTCCATTATGTCTCCCGAACAAATCTCTCATTGTTTTCATATATTGACCATAACGTCTGCCAAAAGTCTGACTGACGACTGACCAGTTTGTTTGAGTGTGAAACAGTTAACCTCCAGACTTTAGCAACACAATGCCAGGAGCAGAAACCCATGTATATACACACCCACTGAAGTTTAAAACACTGCTTGGAGGTTTTAAGAAGAATTTCAGGCAGATGGTAAGAATGTTTCTCATGGTTTGTGTCGATCTATCACCTGCTGATCGGTGTCAACACCGAGAGGAAGAGGCGATCAGAGAGAAGCTGCTAAAGACAGACAGAGCGGATCATCTTGCCCCGGCCATTGTAAGTGTCCATTCACAGTGCACTTAGCGCCCGGACTGCAGTCAACAGGTGGGCGTGTCGGCTCGGCCCCGGGGCCACTCTCAGCTCTCGTCTTTTGTCATCCCTCTATCCCTCTATCTGTCTGTCTCTCAGCCCCACGCTCAGATATTGGCCTGGAGCGCAGTCACTTCCTCAGCATTCCTCTCTCTCTACTTGACTGCGCCCGGTAAAAGACCCTCATAAGAGCAGGGTGGGGAGATCGGTCCCAGACTCACCTGAGTATCCATGTCTTCCCATCTGACCCCCATCTGGAAGGCCTTCAATTCATCTTCAGGAAACTGAAACAGACAAATCTGTCAACAATTTGCCATGTTTAATAATCTCTTTGATAAAAAATGGATAAAAAGGTACAGATAGAGCCAAGAAACTTCATTAAATTAATACATTATTTGCTAACTGTGTGATTTGTATATGTACATTTCTGAAATACTTAACTTGGACACAGCCACCTCTGAGATAACTCTCTAAATTGTAATGTAGACATGTATTTTCTGTAAAGCTGTAAAGTATTTTCTGTAAAGTATTGTGAAAAGTGCTATATATAGCTAAATGTGAATTTAATTAACAAGTACCCTTTTTGAGGGAGAGAGAGAACATAAAAATAATTAATAAAAAAATGAAAAATGAAAAATATGTAATATATATATATATATACACTATATATAATCAATGTAATTAATGTAATATATATATATATATATATATATATATATATATATATACACACACACACACAATATAAATAAATAATACATTTATTAAATAAATATTAAATAAACATTATTACAATTTAAAATAATGGTTATCTATTTTAATATATTTAAAAATATTCGTGTGATCAAAGTTGAATGTTCAGCATCATTTCTCCAGTCTGCAGTGTCACATGATCCTTCAGAAATCAGCATAATATGATGATTCATTATCAATGTTGGAAAAAGTTGTGCAACTTAATATTTTTTATAACCTGTGATAGTTTTTTTCAGGATTCTTTGATGAATAAAAAGTTAAAAAGAACAGCATTTATTTGAAATAAATCTTTAATAAATAAATCTATAAATCTTTTGTAACAATATACCGTTCAAAAGTTTGGGGTCAGTCAGTTTTTTTTTTCTTTTCACAATATTACTGAAAATATAGTAATATAATGTTACTGTTTTTTCTGTATTTATGATCAAATAAATGCAGGCTTGATGAGCAAAAAATGTATTTTGTAGTTCAGTCAATATCTTGTAGTTAATTGTGTATTGTTTATATTTGTATTGTACAACAATTGAACTTCTCAAAATGAGCAGTTAATTTACACAAATTTAAGTACACACTCTTATTGTTTCTTTCTCTATATTTTTCTCTCTGCTTTTCTTATGTGAATAATTATTTTAAATGCCTATAAATAATTGAGAACACTGATAATCGAGATCTGAAAAGTAGGTGTTTCATATCAAACTAAACCACTTCAGGGTTCTTTGAAGGTTAGGGTTCTCAAAAGTATGTCAAACATTGCAGAAAATATAACACCCTCTCATCTATTATTATTCAATACACAAACGCTCCTCATCAAATAAATGGCAGGTGCTGAGACAAAACAATGTGTGTTTTGGGCACTCAGATAGCCCAGGCAGATGCTGCATCTTTACCATGTGTCTGTCCCACAGATGTGGGTGTAAACTGCGGACGGCCCTGCCAGGCCCCGCGGACTCCTCTCCGGGCAGGACTGGGCCACGACAGCCATCCTGCAGTGTCAGCGTGATCTATGAACACTGTAACCTGAGCTGCAGGAGGGATGGAGGGATACAGAGACATTCCTGCTCCTCACGGGCCCTCAGAGCTCTATAGGGGCCACTGGTGTACACTGCAAACATGCCAATCACTCCAACTGAGATTAATCACACCAAAGACCATGAAGTGCATTTCAGAGCTTTGGGGTTTTTTTAGTATGAAGAGTCCCCTGAATTTCAAATAAAAATCTTAATTTTGAACAACATGAGAATTTGTTTGTGATATCTCTTTTATCTCTCTTATCTCTAAAAATTATTTTTTTTTATTATATCTATTTTATTTCAAAGTAATATGTCTTTAAAATGTTATTTCACTCATTTATTATTTTATTTTATATTTTTTTTTATTTCATTTCATTTTATTTTATCATTTTTATTTCATTTAATTTCACTTTATTTCATTTTATTTCATGTATTATTTTGTTTTATTTTTTTCATGAACCACATGGGGGAAAAATAAATCAAAAGATGTCAAATATTCAAATTATTCAAATATTTGAAAATTTAACAACTCTTTTGTCTGAGTAATTCAATATAACAGTTATGCAAATTCTTCCCTCTTGTTTAAAATTTGCATCCATCAACAGAATAGGATGAATTCAGGTTCATTGGCCACTCAAAAAGATTTTACCCTATAAACTCCTAATTGAATTTGAATCAGAGACATCTGCAACAAAATATAGGACAAAGCGTGTTTTTTTATCATCATCATTATTATTATTATTTTAAAGTCTGCCTAACTCCACAAATACTACAGCAGGGCATAGCTTTGTCTCTGTATTTTCTTAATAAATAAATGCTAATGAATAAAAAGAGGAGATGGTGAATAAGGAGAGGATGAAACGGAGTGAAAGAATGTCGTGCCTGAGGATGCAAACATTCCCTCGTGTTGTGTTCATTCATGCTCTCCTGAGTGACGGGCAGCTGTGCCACAAGACAGTGTCTGAAGTACATGAGCCTCTGAATTATGTCATCATTTTAATTGCTCAGCGTTTGCTCTGACTGTACCGCTTTGTAATGAGCAACACTACAGACTTACAAAGAGATTTCGCCGAAAGAACACAATTATGTATTTTTGTAAACTGTCTTTTGAGAGATCTAAAATGATGATAAGACACTTTTGAAGAAGAAGAAAAACACCACCACCAACAACATGCTATGGTTGAAGGTGGAGTAGTGCTGTACAATGCCAGCAGAGGTCCCTGTTGAGCTCCGTGTCACTGTGTGTGAGAAAGCATGACTGTAACAGTAGGGCAGCAAGATTCAAAACACTATAAAACTGGAGAGCTATGGGAACTATCATCTCTCAGGGCCTAAAGGTGATTTATCTCAACAGACGAACACAGCAAGACGTCAAACTAACCAAAACACAACTTTTCCCCTCGCTCTTGCAAAGTTGAAAATGGATTTTAATCCTGTACCTGCATGATCTAAACTGTAACCATTTAACAAATAGGTAACTAGACAGAGGAAAAGAGTACTAACTACATTATTTAAAAATAAATAACAATATAACTACATATTCAGGATATGAGAGGAGCAAATGTCATGAGTTATGAATCAACTGAAACATTGGATGGGACGTTCTGGTTAGAGCCCTGCAATATTCTCATGCACAGGAAATGTGAAAAAACTCTTGCATGTTTATTTGTTGTGCTTCACGAGAGTCTTAGATGGCTTCTTAGCCGCAAGATTAAATGAGTTCAGTGGGTGATTCCAAACATTATTTCTTGTAATGGTTAATCCTGTTAGATTGACAGGAGCACTCGAGGTTGGAATGGCTCCTCGGCGTGGCTAAGGGCCGACCGCGGGGAACACAGGCTAGCTGTCAATTCACATCTAACTCAGAAGAACTCAAAGCTTTTTCCTCGGCTCCTGGAGTCACCGTTTCAAGAAACAATCCTCTGTGACATTAGACTGTAAGTTATTCTATATAAGAGTACACAGCAAAAAAAGTTGCTGCCTTACATTTGATATATAAACACTTTTCACTAACAAATTGGTTTGATATTATTGGGTAAATTATGAAAGTAATAGGTTGTTAGAGAGCTGTTTTAAGCAGGTAGTACCAGTATGTCTTACATATCTTCATGAACAATAAAATAAAAAAATAAAAAACAACAGTATCTTGCCAAATCATAGCAATATAATATTCAGTAGTGTCTAAAAATCCAGTGAAATCACTTTGAAAATCTGTTAATATATATATATATGATATATATATATATATCATATATATATATATATATGAACTTAATTTATTTACAGATGTAAATGAAAAAGTATATATTATTATTATTATTATTAAAATAGTAAGATGAGCATATAGTAGGCCTGTAAGATTAAAAATAAGGGAAATTTGGGGACAAAATTATTTTTATTAATCATGGGCCAAATTTTCACAATTTTTTAATTTTTTTATTGTTATAATTTATAATCAAAACGAACAGCAACGGGGGCATTTCCACTGGTGGTCTCTGACGTTTGGACCCACTGACTGTAAACAAGTGATACCAGGAATAAATTGACGGTAACGCTTTAGATTACCCGGGAAGTACTACGTAATTAAAGCAATTTTACAGTGAACATACACTGTGTACCTTTTTTGTAATAATGGTGTACCAATACATACTGTATAGGCTTTTTAAAAAATTAAAGGGTACATGCATTTATACAGTAATTGTTTTAACAAAAGCGCACTGAAAACTAAAACAATTGGAACTTAGCTTACATACTATAAATTAAAGCGGTGCTTGTTACCCTCTTGTTCCATGAACATACAGAGTAAGTAAAATAAAAATACATACACAATCTAATATCACTGATTTGAAAAACAACTTAATTCAAAACAGATTTACAACGCTTCTTTTTTGTTTAAAACTGATTTTTAAGCCCAAACTTAAACACCTGCACTTTTGCATACAGTGTATTCTTGCTAAATTGCTCCCAAATGTGATTGTTGTATCATAATAGTAGAATAATTACCCCTTAGTTCTATAATACTCACAGTATAAATATATATTTTTTAATTCTCCTGGTTGTTACCCCTTTATTCCCCAAACTTTACATATTGTTCCCTTACACTTGCATGCAAATATATCATAGGTACACTATAATTACAGAAAGTTACGATGTAAATTCGTCTTAATTACGCAGTACTTTCCGGGCTGTAATCTAAAGCGTTGCCATATTAACATTAATACTAATTCTGAGATGTTCGTCTGCATCCGTAGACCACAGTCTGAGGTACAGCAGTTCATAAAGAGCCTTTGTCTTAGCAGAGCGAGTCTTCTCATATGAAACATCAGTGTGCTGTCAGTCAGGCTTCACGGGTCCCTAGTGTTTATCTGCAGGCCTGTCCCACCACCTCCAGCTTCAGATTTCTCTGGCATCTCTTGGTCTCGCTCAAGCAGCTAAGTGGCCATTCTCTTTGGTTCAGCTTATCGATGGCTTTGTCCCTCAAATTTCTAGTTATTCGATCTGGCCTGTGCAAAGGCGTCGGGGTAAATGAGGTATTGTCTTACCGAGCAGGTTACCTTACCTCTCACGAAGCTTTCAGTGCCACGGGCAGGCGTAAACTTGGCATAGCATCAGAAACAACAAAGAAGATCCGCGCTAGTAGAGACGTAACCTTAGTACAATCACCGCTTTATTTTAGGGATTTCCTTCTACTTTTGAAGGAAAAAAACAAGCATCTTTCATTGTCTGTGTGCATGGATGATCATTTCTGAGCTAAAAGTGAAACCCACATTCTGATTTGTTTTCATAACTTAAGAAAGATGTATATAGTTTCCAATATATATATATATATATATATATAGGAAAGAAAAATCTCCATGAGAAAGGTCTGCAAAGTCACAAAGCAAAGTCACTCCAGCGGGAGTTAAGCTCTATATCAGTGTCACTGTTTCTGAACTCCCTGAAATGCCTCATTTGTAGTCTTGAGTTTTCTTCTGGCTAACAAACATGTTATGATATTCCCCATTTAAAGGGGAAAGGACTGGTTGAGTTAGTTAGTAGCGTGTTGAATCTCACGATTATGGAAAGGGGCGGGAAATTTCCCAAACGCACTCAAATCGCTTGACCAATCACAACACACTGATCCAGCCAACCAATCAGAGCACAGTGTGCTTTTCAGAAGGAGGGGCTTCATAGAGACAGGAACTAAACAGAGCGTTACTGACAGACTGACAAGAGAGGAGCTGCAACAATGGAGAATATGGAGAAAATTATGTTTTTTTGAACATACAAGCACGAAAAGCTATTTTAGTATAGAGCCCTAAAACAACATCAAGACTTTGTAAAGGGGAGCTTTGTCTTTGTTGAGAGCAAATTAAGACTTAAAGTCTCCAATTTCTCAGATGTTCATCTTGAGAAAAAGATCCAAGTAATCTCACAGACGTCTCCACACGAGTTTCAGAAGACATCTCAACAATGTCTCAAACTGTGCTAAAATTTTCCAAGACACCAAAGTTTGCGATATAAAGATCTCACTATGAACTCAGATATTTCTCGCCACATTCTTCCAAATGATCTTAGTAATGATCTCCCACTTAATTGTATATCCCTATACTGAATGTCAAAAAATGCCACAGCTCCCATTTTACTAGAAACATCTGAGGCAACACTATGCTATGACCAATGCTAGAGGGCTGCATGTTCCCTAACACACACACACACACACACACACACACACACACACACACACACACACACACACACACACACACACACACACACACACACACACACACACACACACACACACACACACACACACACACACACACACACACACACACACACATTTTCTTTTAAAACCTCAACAATTTGATAGAACCAAGGGACACACATTTCACCTTTCCAGCCCTTGAAATTTTCCATTTTAAGTGAGCAGAACTGGACCAGCATGAAAGATAATAGTGTTATACATGAGACCATCCTCTCAGCTGCCGTTTCATTAGGTGTAATTGCTCAACGATTGCTCTGTTTATTAAAGGTGACTGCCATCCACTGCTGGGGTCAGCAATAGTGATGTAGATGATTGCTGTGTGTGTGTGTGTGTGTGTGTGTGTGTGTGTGTGTGTGTGTGTGTGTGTGTGTGTGTGTGTGTGTGTGTGTGTGTGTGTGTGTGTGTGTGTGTGTGTGTGTGTGTGTGTGTGTGTGTGTGTGTGTGTGTGTGTGTGTGTGTGTGTGTGTGTGTGTCAGGGAACATGCAGCCCTCTAGCATTGGCCTAATAAAAGAGCAGAAGAGATTGAGCCATTACGATGTCAGACCTCCTACTATTATGAGCCATTAAAAGTACTCAACCACTGATTCAGACCCATTATATTTATTGAATCTAGAAACTGATTGATGTTGCGCTGGCTGAAACACCTCATACTATGCACACTTGCCCCAGCTGTGTCATCCAGCGATTTCAGAGCAAAGCTTCCCGGCGTAAATACACTCATTTTAAATGTACACAGTCCTGAGTGAATCTTTGTGAATCTGTAAATGCACAGCTAGCCAATGCCAAAGATGAATTGGTTCTTTTATAGCAGGCCTCAAATACACTAAACAATATGTCCAAAGTTTGAAAACTGCAAAGTATTTTTGATTTCAATTGACTATGCAAAGAGATCAGAAATAGGCCTAACAGAATTTATGTGAGGTTGACGCTGTCAGAAGTGAAGTAATTTGATTATTCTCTGAGATGTATCCAGCCTTAGACTCTTAGAATTTATTTATTTAAATGGCAACATCTATTGTAATGGCAACAAAAATGTTTATATATAACTGTAAAAAGTAAAAAGGAACACACACACACACACACACACACACACACACACACACACACACACACACACATATACATATTATATATATATGTACATATATAGTTTTAATATAAATATTTATACAATAGGCCTAAATATATGATTCCAATATGTGAATGCACAATTAAACAAATTAATTTAACTTTAATAGAGTTGTTCAGTTTGTTGTTCAAAAACCTACAGAAGAGACCATCTTGAATGTCCATAGACTTTTAAAAATAGTGTTTTTTAATTTATTGAAGGTCTGTGCTTAACATTATTGAAAATATGTTTTATTCAACAACATCAATTACACATGCCTCAAATGTGAATTTTGCTTTTCAATAGCAAGTTATGTAGACTACAATTTGACACACCAGTTTAACCTACAAATTGACGTCATGACTGAACGACTCTATTAGATGTGGCTCGAATGTTTCATCAGTACTGCTAACTCCTAAGAACAACATCGATGCTTCGTTCTCTGTTTCCCATCTAGAGTAACTGAAGCAGATCCACTTTAATGGGTCAATGAAGCATTCTAATCTACATGTACTTCACTCAACTACAAGGACAACATGAAGATAATGTGCCTTTTGATGGTGTTAGATAAAGCTAATGTGGCTAAACAACTGTGTATTGCACACTCCAGAAAGAGCATGTTAATCACAGACACACTTCTGCTACTGTTGACATGTACACAACCAACCTTCTGCAGTCCAACAACCGCAGAGACACCGAGTCTCGAGCCCCGAAATGAGTCAAATTCATGCAATATTCCAGACCGGGCAACTCTAGCTTTGTTTGAAATGCAATTAGCATGTTGTTGTTTTTTAGCTTCAGTAAAATGACTGCAGCATATGAGATATTGAAATAAATGTCACAAAATTGGAATGCAATCATAAGGGTTGTAGACCCTCATTTCAAAGTATGTGGATTCAACTGAATCGCCTGAATCATTGTAGATTTGCATTCATTTTACATTCAAATTTGATGCTAGAGGCCCCAGCAATCCAAGAGCTCCAAGACAAGCCCGGGCCTGAACCCCCCAAGCATTTTCTTCCCGAGTCTCCGGGCTGGTAGACGTGCCCTGTCCCACCTCCCTCGGAGACGCACGGGACAGTGGACCTGCTGGGAACAGACAGACAGGCAGTGCCGACAGTCTCTGTCCTCCCCCACAGTGCTCCATTGATCCATTACTGCAGGCAGCTAACCGCATTTACATAGTGATCAGATAGTGACGCCTCTCTTTGAGTTGTATCAGGGCAGAGAGCAGGGTAATGACAGCCAATAATTACTCCATTTAGTGAAGGAGGGGCAGAGACTCTGCTTAAGAATACAGCGCTGTTAGATTCTGTCATGAAACTTTAAATCAGCCTCCATTTACGCTATTAAAAAATGCATTTACAAAAACATTTTTAAAGGTCGGTTATTGTACTGTTTAGGTCGATTTTACATGGCAGAAATGCATCCAATGTATGTTTTATCCGAAGATACGTTTCCTGGGAACTGAACCCATGACCTCATGTTACCAACGCCATACTGTACCATTACAGAGACATACCATCCAGGGAATATTATAGTTAACTTAAACTAAAGCCATTCAAAATTGTGACTTGAAATAAAAATGTTATATTTTTTAAAACTTAAGCTTTTGGCTAGTTGCCAAGGAAACAGTTCTCATTTTCATTTAGTTTAGCTTGATGTTCTAAAATAATTCAAAATAAATCTGAAATTTAAAAAATATATATTTTGCCATATGACAAAATTTAATAAAAATTTAAATAAGAGATTTAAAATCGAAAAATAAAAAGTTAAAACTATTAGTAAAAAGTAGTATGACAATGATACTAAACTAGCATTACCATTGAGGTGGCATTTATTTATTTATTTTATTATGATTTTACATTTACATGCACCCATAAGTTTCACCAAACATTACAGTTATGCATTCACTAATTATAATAAAATTATTTTGTATTCATTTCTATCCAAATCTACTGACCATCCCAATATATTAATTCTGATTTATATTTTTCACTTGTATTTATATTTTACAATTATTTGAATTATTCATCAGATTTCAAAGTAACTAAAGAATGAGAAATAGAACAAAGGCAATTCATAAATCGGGGACAGTTAAATCAGAAGTGCAGCAATACAAAGTTTCAGTAAAAATAAAATAATTATATTTTTGTTGATTTTGGTCAGTGTCAATCCTTAAATGTGTGCTCTGTTGTCTAATTGCTCTGTGGTTTGTCCTAAAGCTTCCAGCTGTCTGATGAGCTGGACTTCTTCTGAGGTCTACAGCAGGGCTGGCGGCGGCCGTTCCTGTCAGGTAGCTCACAGTGGGGATGAGCTGTGTGAATGGCTAAAGCGTGTTGTCATTGGTGTCGCTGACCCACAGGATGAATGTTTGGATAGGCTTAACCTGCTGAGAGGCAGCAGGGGTTAAAACAACTACAAGGCCTTAAAAGATGTCTCCCATGTCAGCCTTAAAGAGGACGACAGCAGTGTTGGGCCTGAATGACAAACACACTCACTAATGTACAGAGAAATGATACTTGCTAATGATGTGTTCTGCTCAAAAACCCAGTGAGCTGTCTATGTAGGCAGTATTTGAAGGCATAAGAGGTGCACATGCAGGTGTCAAAAGCTGCATCATTTTGATGCCTTGTAAGAGACCCTGTTTTGGCCCAATTCTATTGCAGCATTTTAAAATGCACTTCAGAGAGTGGTGTGAAAAAATCCATTCAAGATGGTGGACAACGCAAGATAAACGTTTCTTATAAATATATTTCATTATAATATTTCTAGATATTTTAATAGTTACCTAAAATACTACTTTAACAGAGATAGCACTCTATTTAATAATATTTTTTCAAAGTATATATGATGTTACTGTTAACTAAAACTATTATAGATAGTTTTCATTAAATATAATAAAACATAAAATAGTAATAAAATAAAATAAAATATTACATAGAAAAAATTATACAGAAAATTTGAAATGTTGGCCAGCTGAAATCACTATTATTTATTATAATAGTAATAAAATTAAATAAAATAATATTACATGAAAAAAATACACGAAAAAATGAGAAATGTTGCCTTGGCAAGAATGGCAACTTCAAGTAATTTTAAGCAAAAGTACTACAATTACTGCACTACAACTGAAATAATTAGAAGTTAAAGCTAAATAGAAATAAAAAGTAATAAAAAGGACAAAAGCACATGACAAATTGATTAAAACTTAATCTTAAAAATGAAAAACAGAAAAATATTAATGATACTATAATAGCATATAAACAATACTAAAATAACACTGGAACATTCAGATTAGTCACCTCTGAGTTTCCAGTTCATTTAGGATGCTCCCTTAGAAGACAGCTGTCTATGTAGGCGTTTAGAGCAATAGTTTCACAGTACAATCTGACAGTAATCCAACAAAGCAAATAATGATTATTTAGATATTCATACTGTTATTAGCAGGGATGTGCAGGATTGGAAGGAAAGTGTAACCTTATCTTAGTTTATTAGAAACAAGTGCTTCTTTGAAAAACAGCAGTAAACGATTATAGGTCCCTTTATGAGAAGCTGCAGATCCAGATGTCTCTTTAGGTTTGATTGAGACGTCTGTCGACGGTTTATGAGGAGTCGTATTATGGTAATCTAACACCAGTTAGTTTTCTAAGACGACAGCTGAGAATGCTGCTCTCTTTCTCTTCCTCTCTTGCTCATTATACGTCCCGCTCTATGTTTGTCTCTTCCTCGTGGATGGTAAACCTTCACACACATTGCTATAAGAAGCTTCTGTCTGTGATCTGAGTGTCATCCAGTGCGTAACGTTTCATTCTGTGCTGCTAAAAACAGGCTCATCAAAGCCTACCGTGACCCTTTTGAGATGAGGGCATGCGAAAAGTTCGTGGGATGAGCTGTCAACATCATCCGTCTCTCGCTCATGGCTCACTCACTCAGCTCATATGATGTCATGGGAACGGAATGTGGTCACATGACAACATCTTGGCCAGAATGACAGGAAATGATGTTGTTTTGTGTACCTGACAACTTTAACAACACACGCAACAGTGTCACAGAGATCTACACACACACACACACACACACACACACACACACACACACACACACACACACACACACACACACACACACACACACACACACACACACACACACACACACACACAGTTTTAAGGGGACTGTCCATAGACATGATGATTTTTATACTGTACAAACTGTATATTCTGTCCCCCTAACCCTACTCCTAAACACAACCCTCACATAAAACCTTCTGCATTTTTACATTTTCAAAAAAACGTTGCTTGATATGATTTATAAACTGTTTTGGTCATGAGGACCAAAAACTATGCCATGCACTTTACAGTATAAGATGCTCAGGATACTTAAAGTCATATTTTTTGCCATTGCGGGTTGCCATGACACGCATTGATGCAGAAGAGATGAAATTACAGTATATCATAAGTATATAAAATTTAAAAAAAAATAATGTGCAGTAATAAGATTTTCAATATAATAATAATGATGTAATAATAATAGAAACATGATTGTATTTATATTGTAATTTTATATTATTACACTATAAAATCATTAATAAAGGTCATTAATATATATATATATATATATATATATATATATATATATATTTTTTTTTTTTTTTTTTTTTTTTATATATATATACTTTTATCCAGTAAGGATGTGTTAATTTGATTAAAAGTGAAAGTAAAGACATTTATAATGTTACATAAGATTTCTATCCCAAATAAATGCTGTTCTTTTGAACTTTCTATTCATCAGAAAATCCTGAAAAAAATGTTTCAACAATAATATTAAGCAGGACTGTTTTCAACATAACAATAAAAAAATTCCTTGTTTCAATAAATCAGCATATTAGAATGATTTCTGAAGGATCTTGTGACACTGAAGACTAGAGTAATGATGCTGAAAATCTTACTTTTGAATGGTTTTGTGACTTCAAGTATATCTTTTTGAAGTCACTTTTTCAGCCAATCGCATTGTAAATGCAAACAGCATTGCACTCTTTTCGACTTTGTAGGCCTCTTTCGGTTCCAAAATCAGTATCAGCAGGTTTTTGTTTATCCTAAAATTCAGGGAACCGTTTGATCCCTTACCACAGAAGGGTCTCCACCAATATATAATAATGACTGTTATGAGGATGACCACCTTATCACAGTAATTCATTGAGATAGTGGGGGGTGGGGAGTTCACTCACTCATTTAAGGCTCTTTCTTCTCTTCTTTAGATTGATAGCAGATTCCTCTGAAGTCCAGCCCAGCCTTGAAGTGCATGCTGGATTAGTCCAGAACACAAAGGGTGTGGTGTGGTCCAGGCATGTCTGGCCTCTCTTGAAAGGGTATCACTTAGTCCACTCAGCAATGGATCATCTGAGGGCTTACACACAACGGCAGAGGACTCACTCTGACACTGTTTCATGCAGTTAAGGGAAAGGATTGGCATTGGGATTCTTAACCTAATGGAAGACCACTGGAATGCAGTTAAATAATGAAAACATGGCATTTATGTGTGTCTGTGTATCTACCTAATCATATTTTGGGGACAAATTTGTACCCAGAAGTGAACTAAACCAGAAAAAAAAACCCTAAACCTCCTTTTGGGGACATCCTCATTTGTAAAGAAAAAAAAAATAGTATAAAATAAATAGTTTAAATTGTAAAAATGTAGATACATTTATGTCAAGGTTAGGATGTGATTTAGGGTTAGATTACAGTAATTATACCTAGCTATAAACAATAAGTCTATGCAATGTCTCCATTTAGATATCCAAGTAAACGTATGGTGCGCATGTTTGTTTGTATATGTAATATTTGAAAAGAATATTTTCAGTCATGACTACATGATCACTGACACATCAGCCTAAAAGATCCACTGCCTAGAACATATTTACTGTCTACAAAATATATAATCATATTTATTTAACCTAAGCATACTTTTTTAGAGAATAAGTTACCCAAAAAAAACAGCAACAATATAAATCAAAAGTAAATCTCACAAAAACATGTTCTGCCAACATATATAGGTAGGGTTAAATGTGACATATATATATAAAATAAATAAAATGAAAATGGCTAATGAGATATTTATGTTTCGTCAACATTTACATATTAAATCCCTAAGCTCACTTTATTTTCTAATGCAAAACAATCAAAAATCATACATTTGCATAAATAAAATTTAAGCAAATACTACCATGATAGAGATATATTTTTTTAAAGTTTAGATAATATATTGTTCATATTAAGGTAATGCTTAATTTCTCGTTTGGTTATATGTCCAATTAATGTTGACAAGTTTCATGAGATCCAGCAACATTTACATCACTATTACTCGAAAAATGATGAAAGTCTCAAACAGGGTTGCCAGATCTGCACACACACAAAAAAACAATGGCCAATCAAAAATAGCTATAATCACAGTCACACCATCAGTCAACTTTTGTACATTTTCTGAAGAAAATGTGTAGCAAACTCACCACCATGATGCTAAGAAGTTTTCTATGGTTAAGATGGTTGACACACCTCTAGAAAAGTCCATTCAAACTTAATACTCATTGCAATCCATCAAACAAAATAAACACTTTTGCACAGCAAAACAGGGGTGTGAAAATACCTTAAAACTACATTACACAGATGCCGTGTTCCATAGCCATTTTTTCATCCAGGCACTGATGCACACAGTATTTCCCAGAAGCCATATATCAGTACTATCACACACCAATATTCCCAACACAGTGGCTGAAACCTCCCTAAATCATTTTGCATGTCAAGTGGTGACAGTTCAGAGAGCTTATATGGGTTTGGCTCTATATAAACGCATCCATATGGAGGCTACAGGGCCGTTCTCTGGATCTCATCCCATTATCAGCCCATACATTACCTCTTTTATGGGCCCAGTAAGGAGTCTGATGAAACCATACCACAGTCATGCCAGTAGATGAGCATTATCCTCAGATATCAAATGTATGCTTCATGTTTTTTACAGAGCTGCGAGGAGCCCAGCCAGAGTCAGGAACGTCAGCATGTTGTGCCCTTAAATATTTAACTTCCTCAAGAGATCTCGCGGCGATATGAGATATTAGCTCCCTAATTCCTGCTGACTGGTACAAACAGATGTTGAACATCAGGTTGAAACTATCATGTTCTTCGGGTCAGACAGTTTGGTGATAAAGCTCAGTTACGAGGCTGGACACATTGCACAGGATCTAGACACAACATTTACTGTATTATGGGTTTGACAATGATGAACAGCCCGTAGGATGACTGAACCATCACTACTGTAAGTTATGGGTCTGTTTTGATAGACCTGACTGGGCAGTAATAGTATCACGTTCATGTATCAAATGGATCCTTTATACAGGAGACAAAACGGTCAAGTCAGGTCTTTCCATTGTGGTCACCGCACAGACTTGATTCTTTATTAAGTCTAGTTCTATTAATGTTTTATCAATAATTCATCATTACATCAAACTGATTGACTTTAGAGAGGCTAATAATGCAACTGAACAGATATAGTCTAATATAATAGTGAGTGTCTGTGTCTGTGTCTGTGTGTGTGTGTGTGTGTGTGTGTGTGTGTGTGTGTGTGTGTGTGTGTGTGTGTGTGTGTGTGTGTGTGTGTGTGTGTGTGTGTGTGTGTGTGTGTGTAGGGAATATCCAGCCCTCTAGCATTGGTCTAATAAAAGACCTGAAGAGACTGAGACATTACGATGTCAGATCTCCTACTATTATGAGTGTGTAAAATAATTCAAACATATTCAGAAAGTTTTATAATGAAGTTATAGTCATTATAACGAAGGTTATAGTTTTATAATGAAGATTAACTTTTTAATATAAGATACTTTTTAAATAGTACTGAAAGAAGTTAACATGTCTGCACCATTTTTCACCCATTGATTGATTGATTGAACAAACAAATGTTATTCTGAAATATAGGAAATCGCATAAGAATAAGTCGGTGCATTTAAACTTTGTATTTGACTTGCAGTGTGCATTTAATCAATTGACTAGAATAACAGATGAATCTGAAAGTCTTGACCTAGGATACACTTTTCTGTATTTCTATGTCCCTAACAGGTAAAAGCATCTGTTCGGCTAATGGCAATGGTGTTTCACACATCCCAGGGTGCAACACTATCCTCCAGTAACTCATCAGTTTGGTCTCAATCTCTGAGTCGCTGAGTGACTGCACTTCCCCAGGCCGAGTCTTATCAGCACTGACGGTAACACGATTCCTCAAGAGCTGCAGGTCTCCACACCAAACTCTGTTTATCTTTACAAACCCACTGATCGAGCGCTTAGTACCTGATTTGTGAACTATTGGGGAACTGAAAACCACAAACCCACACACACTTTTGTCCACATCCGCACACACAGCATTGTATAGTCAAATGCCTTGATTTTAATAAAATAATGCATGACTTCTGGTGCCACAAACTCCTCACCTTATATATTGACCTTTCTTCCCGGCATTTTCGTGCAAGGGTCAGATGTCAGTAGAAAGTGATATTTCCTTTTCCTGCTATGGGAAAACAGGATTAGATTAGATTAGATCAGATTGGATTAGATTAGAATAATCTTGGTCCAACCTCCTGCACTGAAGTCTCAAAGTTGAAGTCTCTATGATGAAGCTCTAGTTTAGGTTGATGGGTGACCAAAGAGTTTAAACCTCTGATTATGGTCTTTCCTCATAGGAGGGGGGCTAGAAGAACAACAGCACCCTTTGAGACCCCCACAGACAAGCATGCAGGCCAATCCCTGCCCCAGGGCATCCTCACCTTACATACAGGGCCTGGCACCTGAGAGATGGGAAAGGTGAAGTGTGAGGGCCCCCAGGGGCCCCATGGTCCAGCTTACAAGGTGACAAGTCAGTGTCCATCTGTGGGACAAATATTCATTATTTAAAACACAACACAAACTTTTTAACAATAAAATGTTTTGTAATTGCAAGAATAGTTGAGACCACACAATAATGATTAAATGAATAAATTATTAATATTTCCATGAATTTCATATATTCAATTTAGAATATATGAAGGAAATATATATGCTAGTAATTAGGAAAGATACTAACACACCTCTTACCCAAGTGACTCTTTCTCAAGTCAATTTGAAACTACTCGGATGTTATTTGCTCAGGAAAAAAAAGTAGAGACCACTAATTAATAAAACATTAAGAAATCAGAAAACGTTTTAAAGAATAAAAAACATGTTAAAAAAAATTTTGACCAACAAATAATGTAATTAATAATCATATCATTTTTTTATCTAATAAAATGGCAAACCCCATAGTTGCAACTATGGCTACTTGCCAGTAAAAATAATAATATGATAGTTTAAAAACATAATCACAATTTAAGACCGTTTACAACATAAAATTGTTTAGTTTCAAATGTGATTAAAACTAGCTCACAAAACTAATTTTACACAAGTGTGTATTGATTTGGTAATTTAGCTAATAGCTAAAAGCTAACTGAAATCAGCCAGAATTTGAGGTGAGGGAACCAGTTCACCAACCAAAACTACGAGTAACATAGAGTAAAAACTTTCTCCACGTCACATTAGTATGGGTGAATTCATATTAAGCTATTCCTTTTTTAGCGTCAGCAATTCGTGAAGTATCGATGTCTGATGACGTCAGTATCAATCTGAAATAGTATGCGCGCGCGTCTCATTGGACACGTCAGTTTGCCCAATATTCATGCAAATGGACAGAAACAATCGAATCCCAGGATGAATTAAACCAAATGGAAAAGTATTTTATTTTACAGTAATTGTAATTGTACAGTTGTGCTTGTCTGTTTATAATAAAACAATGTGTTGAGTGGTCCATAGGCTATACCAGGACATTTTAATTAGACCTACTTTTTTGGGGGGTTTTGGGTCAATGATGCTTAGTTTAATGTTAAATCAACGTTCAAAAATCCATTTAATACAGACAATGACTTGATTACGTAATAATGTATGCAAGATTTTTTCAGACCCTCACAACTGTGTCAGACAACATGAAAATAATTATGCTTATAGCCTCACATTACACCAGTAATTAAATCCTTTTTTATAAACATTTTTTGTCTACAAAAATACATGACAGTTGTAAGGGATGTAATAAACTTAAGGCACGTGTAAACTGAACTAAAGCATTTTTCATGTTTAACTATATTTTTGTCACCTTATAGTCTTAATGTCATTAACCCGCTTTATAGCTATATCAATAAACCTGACTGCTGCATGTACCTGTCTGTACATATCATGTGTCCATTTTAGTTATGTACTTCTCATTCTGACTAGGAGAATCCATCCTGCAATATAGTGGAACAACAATGTCCTTCGTTAGAATAACGACACACGGAGGGAAATTCGCTCTGAGTGCTTTCATTTGTTCCCAGATCTCTGCGTTTTCACTAGAGAGCAGCAGGGTGTCTCTGGTGATGCCAAAACCGTTCGTGTTCCAGTACTGTTGACACAAATCTCCTGTCAGTTCCGCTTTATCCCAGACAACAGAGCCAATTGAGTTGTATTTCAGTTTATTTTCATTTGCTTTCTATGCGGTGCATGCAGTGGATTGACTTTGAAATAAGAGCAGAGAATATAAAGAGAATATATCCCCCCCAAAAAAATATAAAATACCTGATTGCACAGCAAAAATCTAGGTTTGTAACCATCTAAAGAGAACTTCTCTCCTAAAATTGAAGATTAATTATAAGTTTTACAGCCTGCTAGGAGAACCTACAACGAAATGTCCAGTTTGTTAGAAAAGTGATTTAAAGTGCTTTAAAGAGAACCACTGTATAACCTGTACTTTTTTAAAGAGTGAAGATGATGTGAAACTTACTCAAATAAGTAGTGTAAATAAAAGCTTCAGACAAACAGTTGAACTTCTGAACTCTCCAGATATGAAGCTGTGATGAATGACGTCGATTATAGTCGATTGTCTGCATTCAAAGTGACAGGCGGAAAATGTCTCAGTCTCACCTTCTGCTTTCGTGCAGCTCAGACTGGACTTGAGTTAATGGTAGAAGGGGAAGTTGAATCCCTGGATGAAGCGGCAGATGGTATAAGGCTATTTACTCCATCACCCAGTTGAGTCTGTGCCACTCAGCACCAGTGGTTGTACAGTAAATAAACAGGCCCTGCATGCTGCTGAAAAACTGCCCTGAGATAATGAGGACAATGAAGAGTTAAATGTGTCTGGCTTTTTGCAGAAAGCAATTAGGAGAACACCCAGCAGGGGCACGGATTAATTCAAACGCTCGATTAAACCTGAAATTCTTTTGATAAATAATTGTCAACTCAATATGTTTGTTGGGGTTGATCTGTTATGGGAAAAATGATGGGGGCTGGTTAAATGACTTTAAAATTTAGGGTTTCAGAACAACTTTTTCACTGTACTATATGCCTCAATAGTGCAATTTGAAATTTCAGTGCTTCTGTTTAAAACTGAACTGTACTTTAGTGCAAAAGCTAATTAAAAGTTGCCAGTTCGATTGCAGCCATCTACAAACAAACTATATATAATTGCAAACAACTATAAACAAACTACATAATGCAAACATGTTAATTGCTGCTATGGTTTTGTGCATCTCTACGGCCACCCGCTGATCGCGTGGGAACACACTGATGCACTAGGTGTTTGTGTTTGTTGTGCCATTGAGACAGAACTTTATGCATATGATGTTTTGCTCATCAGAGCAAATAAACAGAAACAGAAGCTACAGACATGTCAGATATATGCACATTTTATTTACAAATCAGAAACATTCCAATTAAATAAAATATATCAACATCTCTTCTACAAAAAAAACTGCATCTCAGAAAGCACTTGTTATGGTGGCCTATGAAACAGACATGTGTGGACAGTAAGTATCACAGTTTGCTGCAGAATTATCATTTAGTCAAGGCAGAATACATGTAAATGATGCAAACCCACGCCAAGCACTTGCTGATGCATCCAAAACACCAGACAGGCCCCACTGAAATAAACTTCAAGCTGTGCAACTGAGGAGAAAGTGTATAGAAATCAAGTCAATTGTAAGAACAGTTTGGCCATGTACTCACAGAGCACATTAGAGGTTCGGGGAATTTGAGCGTCCCTAAACTTCGGTTCCATCCCTGTTGTATATGAGATTATTGACACTGAAATGGTTGGAGAGCGAGTTGATCAAGCCACTGTTATTATGGGATGTTGAGTAGTAGTTGAGTCTGTTGGTGTTGAGATGACCGGGTTCTGATGGAGGGGCGAGTTCATGTCCAGACATGCCGTACGTAAAATCCCCCAAATGTCCAGAGCTGACGTCTCTGCTTCTGATCCCGTTGCTGTTTCCCGCCATTACCGAGTTCATGTTACCGATAAAGTTGTTAAAACACGGGCTGTGCTCGGCGGACGGTGAGGGAGATGATTTGGGCTCGCTGGGGGTCGGAGAGTTTTGGAGACTCTGCGGGGACGCGCTCATCAGACTCGCCGTGTCCGCCAATTTGAGCGCGTCCTCGGATTTTACAGACAGGCCACTGGCGTTTCCATCAGCTCTTCTTTTCCTCTTCCTTCTGAAGTTGCCGTTATCGAACATTTTCTCGCAATTGGGATCCAAAGTCCAGTAATTTCCTTTGCCTTAAAAAAAAGATAAAAAAAAATTAGTGCGCAAAGCGTAATTATACACGCGTAACCAATTCTACACAGCCTACAATTTAACACTGACTTCTATGATATTATGTCTATGAGAAAAGAACGTTCAAACTTACCAGGGTCATCCTCATCCCGCGCAACTTTCTTGAAGCAATCATTCAAGGACAGATTGTGTCTTATGGAGTTCTGCCATCCGGCTTTGCTTTTCTTATAAAAAGGAAAGTTGTTGGCCACATACTGATAAATCTGACTGAGGGTCAGTTTCTTATCCTGAGTGTTCTGAATAGCCATCGCAATCAGCGCTGAATATGAGTACGGCGGTCTAACCATCTTGAAAAGTTCTTGCTGACTTGAAATGGAAAGCCACCCGAGATCTGCGCTTCCGAAGCCGGTGGGCGGAGGGAGAAACTGCCGCTGGTTCGACCCAAATCCTGACTGGATGTAAGACCCTCCGTTCGGGCCTGAGAGATACGGGGAAGAGCTGATACCTGGGCTGTTCATCCACAGGTAAGGGTTGGTTGTGGGCGAGGTGTACTCGCCGAGTGCGTAGCTGGAAGGATGCGCAGGTGGCCTTTGCGCGTGGTGGTGGTGGTGATGGTGGAGGTTCTGCTGGTACATGCTGAAGTTGGTGTCGCAGTACACGGTCATGTCCAGGATGTCCTGCGCGTTATGGTGCTGGAGGGGACTGGTCTGCTGGCTCGACGGCTGCTGCCCAAACGCGTTCATAATCCGTTCTCCCTCTAGAAACATGAAGCGAGCTGAGTTTCGCCGATCAGACCTGCTGATTGTGCTCGTATCTGTGGGTTTACCCTAGAGTGCCCGAGTAGGCATCAGGGGACGGTTATTTAACCTGTGCAGTGAATGAACTGCTGGTTGGCAACCCCTCCTCCTGTCACACTTCTCCTCAATTAACTTCATCCAATATGCGTCGAGATCATTCATTTGATAAGCATTTGGGATTCAAGGCAGCTGAACACAAAGTCTGTTTAAATAAAATAAAAAAAGCTAAATTATTTAGCTAAAGAACACATCTATCCCATATATAATAAGTAGGCTAAATAAAATTAAATCAGAATATAGAGGAGATGCTGGTTGTCACACTTTTAACTCCATATAGAATCTCAGATCAGTTTATTCAAGCCTTAACGCATTGACTAACTAACCAAATAAATAAAGCTGTACAACATGTTCCTTGTGATGCGCAGTTTTAAAAAAAAAAAAAAAATAGTGGGGCATGTTGTCATTGTGCTTTTTTTTTTTTTTTTTTTTTTTTTTTTTTACAGGTACCTGTCATGAAATAGCATAAGGTTGTAAACAGTAAAAAAAAAAAAAATAACAAAATGCCCAATTTTGGTCCAAAAATATTGTAAATAATAAATTGCAAGCATTTAAAAACACGTGTGATAACCTACCATGTTAGTGTGGTTTTTATTGTGTTCTCTGGTTTTTGTCTTGCAAAAAATATGGTGATGCTGGAATTTTTTTGGGATCAGCATTATTCTAATTTAAACCCAACACACAAAACAGCTCCTAGAAGAAAAAAAATATTTTGTGCAACTGGACTTTTGACTCAAAACCTCATTGATAACAACAGACCCTATGAATGAACATCTAAATATTTTGGGAGGAAAATAAGGTGCAAATCAATAAAATGAGATGTTTAGTTTAGACAGAAGTTAATGAACACTTAACATGAAATTATTCCAATTGGATGAAACGCCCCACACACACACACTATCCAAATGTACAGTACATCTTCTATCGCCCGAACTCAATGAAGTTTCGCTTGAATTTATAAATTGATACGACAGAAGAATCAAAATGAACAGAAATTTGTTGTTTTGGGTAAAGTGTTCCGTTATTCAGCTTTTGCATTATAGATTAAACTGATTAAACTGCTACTTTTCTGGCTGTTTTAAATTTTTGAAAATACACAGGACAGAGAAAAGAAAAGAAGTTCATGCAAATTATAAACTATCTATATGGTCTACACTGGAAATATTTTTATAATTTAATAATAGTCATAAATAATGACTTGACATGGTGTCATTATAATGTTGAATATAATTAAATATTTTATTAAGATCTTTTGTCGTTTTATATATAATTAAGTTATTTGTAAACTATAGTTCAAGATTAAACTAACATATAAAAGGTGAGGAAGCGTAAAAAATAAACTATCTGAAAGAAATGATGACGACAGTATTTTACGCTCTACATCATGTATGTCATGCGCATTGTGATTAAACTAGAGGTCTTTAGACCCAGTGAAGGCGAATATGTTTCTCTATCGCCATCTTGTGTCCATTTGCAGAACATGAACATTTTAACTGTATTCATAGAAGAACAGATGCAGTCACAATACAAATGCTCAGATGTAGCAAATGATTCGATGACAAAATGACAGAAGACTGACACACAATGACCAGCAAACCCTAAAACGCCCTTTGTCAGCTTTTAAAATGTTTAATATTTCTCCAGTTTAAAAATGTAAGCTTTTGTCTTCCTTTTTGACACCAGAAAAAGTGTTTAACATATGTTAATGAGGTCTTAATTGAACATAAGATATTACAGTGTATCATAAGTGAATGAACAAAAAACAAATATAACCAAATGTTTGCTAAAATGTCCCTACATTCACTTAATTTACATAAAGTTTGATACAATTTCAATTTAAAATTTGCCTTTGTTTCTGACATATAATTTGGGCAATTAAAAAAGTACTAAACTGTTTTTCATATCTTATCATATATCTTGGAAGTTGTATGCAATGGATACATTTAAAGGAATTCAGCTTTGTTACCTGATGTTATGCTCCATGCCATCCTCCAGGGTTAGTACAGAAGCAGCCTAGAATTAACACTCTTTCTGCATCTAATCGCTGAGACCTTCAAAACCTTCATAAACTCCACAAATCACAAGCACAAAGGCACTTACCGACTTACCCAATATAAAATCTATTTTATCTATTTAATTAATCATTATTTTTTATTTGCAACACTTGTCCCAGGGCAGCCACGAAAGGGAGCACTGGCACCATGTCCTGCAGAGTCCTGAAAAAAATATAGTCAATTCTGTAAATTCTGTCCAAAATAAACATCAGATAAAAACAAATAATGAAAAAAAGGAGGCAGGATTTTTAAAGAACTTTTTGGAGAAATTTTAGAACGCATTATTATTATTATTATTATTATTTTAAATTGTTACACACAATTAGTGAAACTATGGCTTCATTTCTCAAAACTTTACACAAAACCACACGTCACAAAAACACTTAATTCATAACTATCTCATCTTAAAGTGTTGTTTTTGCATTGTAACTTTACACACAAACCATTAAATAATTAGCCATATAAATGCCTAACTACACATAGATGTGAAAAATGTAAAACACTGCCTTATTTGTGTCTTTTGCTTCTTCAGTGTGCAGTACATGTATGTGCATAAATACACTGTATATATGTATGCATTACAGTTATTGAACTGAACTGAATCCACACTGAACTGACTGGGCTGAATAATAGCACTATTGGCTTGAGCTGCTTTTCAGGAGAATTTGAATGTGTTACTATTGTGAAGCCTCTTTGAAAGTCTGTATTGTATAAACTGCTATAGAAATAGAGGTGACTTGTGTCTAATGTTTAACTAATGTAGGACATATAAGGACATATATAAGTGTTTTCACACGTGATCTTTGGGTCTAGGTAATCAGTAAATGATTATGCCATTTCAATGCAATTGAGCTGTTAGTAAGAGAAGTGCCTAATGTAGAGAATTTTGCATTTTGCTAAATAAAAACAATTGTTTTACAATTGCAAACTGTGATGAGGGTTTGATGACAGGACTGGAGAAACTGTCTGGGGTTGGAGCTCTTCTTCTCCACGACTTATAGGAACCTGAAATGAAACTTTCCATAATAATTTCTTCCCATTCAAAAAGCAACAAAAGCAAATCCCCAGACCGAGCTGCTGCTTAGGCTTGTGCTGCAGATCCAATGGCAGAAAGATGAAACAGACATCTGATTATGATCTTCAGCTTTTTCATCTGCTCTATTCAGTCATGTTACTCACACGTATCCTGCAGTCCAGCAGCTTTACATCCCTGGTACGTTCCAGGATTGTGAGAGCTATCTCCAGCGGTAGGGCAGGGAGTTTTGATGCTCAGGCTTGAAGACAGACAGATTTTAAGGTGTTTAAAGTCTTGAATCTGTTCATTTATCGGAAGCCATTATTCCGCTGTGTCGTTGCCGGGTGTACTTCAATGGTGATCGTACACATCGCCATCACTAACTCGAGAACTTCCCTGTCCCATTACTCTGATAAACGCTCCTCACTCTCGTCTTCAGCCATTACTACAAACCCACAAAATGTTTCACGAGTTCCATGGGTTCCTACAGTATTCCCTCGTACATGCCACATTCTAAACTTTTTACTAGCATACGGGACAACATACAGCGGATCTTGAGCTTCATAAAACTTTTTAAAGTCCCCCTATGGTGAGAATCAAGGTTTTAGTGTTGTTTATATGTCTAATGTGGTGTTTTTAATGCTTTAAGACAAATCATGTGCAAATTCATAAATCAGCACCATTGCTGAGTATTTTCTCCTTAAAACTGCAGTGAACCAGAAACGCTGTTGTTTCTGATGTCACAAACTACCTTGTAACCAATCAGGTCAACGTGTGATCGTCAACGAGTGGATCGCTGAGCTGAGTGAGTGAGTGGAGGCGGGGCTCATTTGCATATTCATAGAACTACAAATACTATGTTTGGCATAATGAGGCAAGGGTGTAGAGTTACATTCAAGCTATTCTAAAACTTAAAGAAAAACATTTTTCGAGGAAAACAAGGTTTAAATATGTAATTTTGGAGATCAAAGATGAGTTTTAAGGGATTTTATTTATTGACTAAATGATTGACTACAGGGGGACTTTAAGGCCTCTTTATATTATTAATGATTCCCTTTCAGGAGAAATATCTGATGATATAAATGATATTACAAATAACAGTCCGTAAAGATTATTACCTGAATAAATATATCCAGTGAAATACATATACTATAGCCTATCCTCCATAAACCCAGACATTTTTTCATGCCATGCCATTTTTTTTAACCAAACTTTGAATAAAGATGATTCTCAACCATGTAATGAAAGATATAATGGAATTAATTTATATACTGTTTTACTTTATGCAATATGTGTAAAATGGCCATAAATGGGTAATGCCATTCAATACAATGTATCTATACACTGCATCTAATTTGCATATTAATGTGTTCTTGGGGCAAAATGTAACGGAAAAGTAAGTGATAATGTACATGTAGGTAAGATGTATGTACATACAGGTATAATATGTATATTAAAAAATAGAAACATTGTGGAGAATGAATGTATTTTGATCCAAAATGTTAGGCTAAATAGTAAAAATATGCTTTAAAAAAAAGGATGCATGAAACATCGGGTAAGAATAAATATAGGCCTATCATAACAGGCAGTAGCTACACCTATGAATTGTATTTTAAGTAGGCCTATATTCTTTGTACAGTCTGACCAGCAGATGGAGACATGACTTCCTCATGATCTCTGATACTGAGAACTCACTGTGACACTGGCTGCATCTGAAATCGCATACGCTTCTTCCCTTCTATATAGTAGGTGAAAAACAGTATGTGACAAAAGAAGTATGTCAGAATTCACAGTATTCATAAAAGAGTAGCCAAAAAGTATTCGGGCACACTGTTTTTTGCCTACTAATTTACAGTAGTAGGGATGTATGCCTTTCTTTAATACTGCCACTTTGAGTCTATAAGCGTCTCCCATCATTCAGGAACTAACATGCCCAGTTTCTCACTGCGATGTCTAGTTAAACTTTACAATGCAATAATTGAACAGACATAAGTAGACAAGTGGTCAAGTTTTGACCAACCAACCAACATTAAACCTTGACATGTCCATCGATATAAAATGCTTCTTCATGGTTATGTACAATGCAACTTATAAATGTGGGTGCATTTGTTTTAATAAATAACACATTATTTCCCGGTTCAGTTTGTATATGAAGACTAAGACTCTCCTTTCTTAATCTAATAAAATCACAAACAGTTTGTAAGCAATGCAAAGTTTTAGCATTTGATGAAGCATGCTGGAATCTCACTAACTCTCTCTGAGCGTCTGTCTCCCCCTCGTGGTGAGAAACATGTGCTTTAATTCACATTATAGAATTTTTTTTATTTACTGTCACAGTTATCACACACCCAACAATATGACATCAACCTTTTTTGAGGAAAAAAAATCAAAGCTAAAGCTAAATAGCCAAATACTTCAATAAATAATATCTCCATAAATGAGCAATTAGACTTATTGCAGCGTTATCTACAAACATGGATTCATTTTTTTTTGTCATACCAATTAAGCAGGACCGTTTATGCATGTTTAGTTTGACATCAAACGTACAAAAGTGGGGGAAGAAAAACTTTTTTTTTTACTCACAATCTTTTTCTGAATTTTTGACTATCAAGGCATGTTGTCAAAAAGGCTCAATATTTGTTTAGTTGAATACATCTTTTTTACAGAGCAATCAAAATAATAGCGTGAGTTGAAGGTGAAATATATTCAAATTCACTGGAGGAAACATGTGAAAGCTTACCTAAAATCACGATATGGATCAGTAAAAAGTAGAATTTCCTGCAAACTGAGCCATAGAGGAATAACAGGTTTACTTTCACTATTGACACTGCAGATCTAGATTAAACCCCGTCACACCTCATTACATGAGAGGACTTACAAACATTCACTTCTTGAAGAGTGACATTCCTCCGTGAATGCTAGCTTTCAGATTAATGTGATTTGACTAAAGTCAAAATTTAGACAAATACTGTATGTCAAAGCTGACAGTTATGCAACAAACTAATAACTGTAATGACAGCATTTCCATCCTCAATGACTAGATTTGCTGATAAACGTCCCTGTATTAGGGATATTTTAATGGCAAGGATATTGATATGTATATCAATATCCTTGCCATATATAGATTTAAGATATTTATGAACAAGCTGAACTTCTTTCCTTGTATGAGTTACATTTATGATATTATGGTTGTGTCTTTTGGATTCTTCTGAAGTTCAGCTTCACGCTGCTCGACAGACCGGACTTGAGTCCTGTTGTAGCTGAAATAAAGATTGACTGATATCAAAATTTATTGAATTGTCTATTAGCACCATAATTAATATTATTAATAATTATAATAATAATAATAGAAAAAAAACGTATTAGGTCCATTAGTAAGTGCAACTTACTTTCTCTAAAACAGTCTCATTGTTTCCACTCTCTGTTAGGTTTGAAAATGAAGTATCTCTCATTTGAACTCCTATGATATTTTCTTAGGGAAAAGAAGCACATGATTAATGATTATGGTAATATTTTTATAAAATGTTTTGAATTTGCATGCATACAACTGAACATATAGGAATAGGAACTGTCAAATATAATATTTGAATAGAATTTCACAACACTGCCTTGAAAACAATTTGTTTGTTTCCAGGAACATTTAAATTTGAGCATTTGGCAGGTGCTTTTATCCAATTTTAGGTTGATTAAAGGTTTTGAATGTGATTGAATCAAACTCATGACTTTGACATTGCTAGTGGCAAAACATTATGTGATGCCACATAATAATAAAGATTTAAACAAACTAATAAAGATTCTAAACATGATGGCAATTATGTACCTTGTGCACTGCACCCTGAAGGCCCATCGACCTGGAGTTCATAAGGTTTGGAGTAACACTCCCATTGATTGATCCAGGAATCAGAAAGTAGGCCGTGGAGTTTCCTGTGTGATAACCAGCCTGTACAAACAAGGAAATTACAAATTATTGAGATAATTAGTCATTTATAATATAATCATTTATAATAATTAGCGTATTTTGTTCTATTGATGTATAAGGCATGTTTTACCTGCATTATTTGTGACAGCGCAGTCACCATAATTCATGAGAATAAATTAACACCACTTGAAACGATGTTTCCTGCAAAGTTTGGGAACACTGAATGTCACTGCTGCTCTGAGAATAGTGAAACCTTGAGCCTGAAGGAGTTTTAACAATCTAACTTACTGTGCCAGAGTGATAAAAGTACACAACTCTCTCCCAAGTAGCAACAAGGACCCAGGTAGCCGTGAAGGTCAGATACGGGAAATACTGGTTTATATCCCGAGTGGCTTGAGTGAGCACACTTCCATTTGAGTAGGCTACTGCTGATATGAGATGGTGCCATTCATACTGACGTCAACATCTGTCCAGAGCGGAGCAATGATGTCTTCACTTCCATTGATGGGAAAGTAGTTCACGTAAAACTCTAATGAAGGCTGGTTGAATGTAAGGTGCCCGTTTCTGTTAATTGAAATTGAAATTGAAAGCCTTTATTGTCATTGTACACAGTACAATGAGATTTGGAGAGCAGCTCTCTAAAAGTACACACATGAATAACACATACATATACAATACATTAGTGCAAGTCTGAGTGTAGGTTGAGTATGGTGACAGCTTTGGGGAAGAAGCTATCCCTGAGTCTTTGTTCTGGCCCGTATTGACCTGAAGCGCCTGCCTGAGGGCAACAGGTTAAAAAGATGGGAGCCGGGGTGGGTGGTGTCCCTCAGGATGTTTCTGGCCCTGCTGAGACAACGGGAGTTGTAGATGGCAGTCAAAGAGGGCAGAGGGCAGCCGATTATTTTTTGTGCAGTGTTTGTCACCCTCTGCAGTCGCTTCCTGTCGGCCTCCGTGCAGCTGGAGTGCCACACTGTCACAGCATAGGTCAACAGGCTCTCAATGGTGGAACTGTAGAAGGTCACCAGCAGCTGAGTTTTTAGTTGTTCCTTCCTGAGGACCCTCAGGAAGTGTAGCCGCTGCTTTGCCTTTTTGACCAGAGCTGTGGTGTTGGCCGACCAGGAGAGGTCTGCAGAGATGTGGATGCCAAGGAATTTGAAGGACTCCACTCGCTCTACACATCCACCGTTGACGTACAGGGGGGCAGGGGCGGCTTTGTTCCGCCTGAAGTCCAGGATGAGTTCCTTGGTCTTGTTGATGTTTAGTGCTAGGTTGTTTAATGCACACCACTCGCTAAGTTTCAGGACCTCATCTCTGTAGGCCGCCTCGTTTCCCCCTGTAATCAGCCCCACCACCGTTGTATCATCAGCGAACTTGATGATGATGTTCTCTGGGTGGTCGGGACTGCAGTCGGATGTGTAGAGGGAGTGGAGTAATGGGCTCAGCACGCAGCCCTGTGGAGAGCCAGTGCTGAGAGTGCGGGAAGAAGAGAGGTGAGGACCTAGTTTCACCTGCTGGGGTCGGTTGACCAAAAAGTTCTTTATCCAAGAGCATGTTTGTGGTGGCACCCCCAGGTTGGTTAGCTTGGGGATCAGAATGTCCGGTATTATTGTGTTAAAAGCTGAGCTGAAGTCAACGAAGAGCATCCTGACGTAGCTCCCCTGTTGCTCCAGGTGACTCAGCGATGAGTGGAGAGCGATGGCTATGGCGTCTTCGGTGGATCTGTTAGTCTGATATGCAAACGGATGCGGATCAAGTGTGGAGGGTAGAAAGGCTTTGATGTGTTTCAAAACCAGTTTCTCTAAGCATTTGGTGATGACTGGGGTGAGTGCTATGGGGCGAAAATCATTGAGGCTGGTCATGGGTGACTTTTTAGGTATCGAGATGATTATAGCAGACTTCAAGCAGGGTGGGATGACATCTTGTTCCAGAGATTGGAAGAGGTTGAAGATGTCCGTGAAGACCTGTTATAGCTGCCAAGCACATGCCTTGAGCACCTTCCCAGGTACTCCATCCGGACCAGCAGCCTTTCTGGGGAGACACATCCTGTGCCTCAAGAGTAAGTGGGGGGGAGGGGTGCTGGGGAGCTAGTGGGGGTTGTGATGGTTGTTGAAGTGATGAGGCTGGATGCTGTGTTTGAGACTCAAAGCGGGCAAAGAAGCTGTTTAGCTCCTCTGCCAGTCCCGCATCCAAATTCCCGGGTGTCACAGCACAGCCTCTGTAATTGGTGATGGTCTGTATGCCCCGCCACACTTGCCTGGGGTTGTTGAGCTGTTCCTCTATCCTCCTCTTATATTCGACTTTAGCAGTCCTAATGCCTCTCCTCAGCTTGGCACGAGCGGCGCTGTACGATGTTCTGTCGCCTGACCTGAAGGCTGAGTCACGGTCCCGGAGGAGCATGCGGACATGGCGCGTCATCCAGGGTTTCTGGTTTGAGGACACCCAGATGCACTTTTCCACGGTGACATTCCCAATACAGTACTTGATGTAGGACAGTACTGTGTCTGTGAATATTTCCAGGTCTTCGTGGTAGAAGGCTTCCCACTGTGTGTTATCAAAGCAGTCCTGTAATCGGTGGAGGGCGTCCTCGGGCCAGGTGGTGATGGTCTTTTTTGTGGGCTTTGTTTGTCGCCTGAGGGGGTGTATCCTGGAATGAGGAGCAGGGAGAGGTGGTCTGACCGGCCCAGGTGGGGAAGGGGTACAACTCTGTACGCATAATTGATGTTGGAATATACATGATCCAGAGTGTTTTCCCCTCTTGTAGGGCATTTTACATATTGGTGGAATTTTGGTAATACAGTCTTAAGATTTACCTTATTGAAGTCCCCTGCAATAATGTAGACTCCACTGGGGTGGGCGCGCTGGTGAGTATTGATGGCATTTAGCAGCAGAGAGAGAGCCGTGTTTACATTAGCGTGTGGTGGTATGTAGACTGCAGTGATGACAAGAACGGCTAGCTCTCTAGGCAGAAAAAAGGGTCTGCATCTCACCGACATAAACTCCAAGTCAGGAGAACAGTGTCTGTCCAAGATAGTGCTGTGATTACACCAGCCTTCGTGCACGTAGATGCAGAGCCCACCTCCTCTGTTCTTCCCGAACTCATTGTTTCTGTCCCATCTGTGTAGCGTGCGGCCTGCTAGCTGCACCGTGGCATCAGGGATTTGTGTGCATAGCCATGTCTCTGTGATGATAAGCACACAGCAATCGCGAACATAACGATTTCCAGCCAGCTGTATTTCCAAATCGTCCGTTTTGTGTACCATGGATCTGGCGTTTGTAAGGTAGAGGCTCGGCAGCGGAGGTTTAAGTGGCTGTTTCCTTAGCTTGAGCAGTAGCCCAGCCCTGCAGCCTCGTTTTTGTTTCCTCGCCGTCTGCGTCGCCTGCCAGACCCGATAACAATCCACGGAGATCCCGCTGGTCTCGCTATCTCGTCCGGAATGTTGTGAGTGCGGTGAAAGTCGCCGGAGATGGTCACCTTCAGTTGGAAACCGATGTCCAGTGGGTCCAGATGACTGTAGTGTTTCGTAGTGTGGGTAGACGAACGTACAATCATACAATAAACACAAAAGAAGCACAGATAGAGAGAGCTGTGAGCCGCTGCGTCTGAGCGCGCCGCCATCTTGTTGTTGCTCATGTAACCCGAGTAATAAAAAGATATTTGTCATGCGTGTAACATTTTTCTCATTCACCATTTGCATTAGCAAAACAGAACTGAATTCTCACGTATGTCTTGTTGTATGTGCGGTCAAAGAACACAAAAGGTCTCCACAGGTCGATAAGAGTTTTCATCTTCAACAGCATTGTTAACATTGTCTCTTGCCCCTGAGCCGAAAGGATAGAATATAACCGGCTCTGCAAGACAAATAAACAAGTTCAAACTCTGGTGACGATAATCTCAGTTCATGTTTTATATGTTATAGTTCTAAGGTCAATAATTACCTGTCTTTGCTTTTGTCTCCCTCCCTGTTGAAAAAATCAAATCAAATACATTTCCAAATAGAATGTGATATTGTCTTTGTCATTCCCATGAAGGATATTATTCATGGTAAAACTCACTCAGTTTATATATTTGGATAAACTGTTTATTTTTAAATATATTTAATATATTTAAAATATATTTAAATATTTGGATGAGGTCAGAGATACCAGAATGTTAATCACAACAGAGCAAAGCAATATTAATACTTATTTTGATTTTATAATCATTTTCTGTTATACTTTAACTATACAGATATACATAGACATATCATCAGAAAATAAGTTGTTAAAACTTTTTGTCTATAGCATTGTTTGTTTTATGGGTCTGCCTCAGGCTATATGCAAGAAGCACCTCCTGAAAGGTTCAAATCGGGCTCTAATTATCATAGCGCTGAAGGAAGTGACGTGTCAGTAAATTCAGAATAACAATGACTGAAATTCTCACTATACAACTAACAATTAAATGTCACGGTAGAAGTATTCTCTGGTCTCTTCTAGTCTCGTGTTTATGTTGTTGTATGAGTGCATGTGTGTGTGGGCGTTAATGATTGGCATTCCTGATCCACTCCAGCTGATCATCATCACACCACCAGCTGTAATCGATCTCTCAACGCCATATTACCGCTGTTTCCTCATCATTGTCAGATCGTTGTCTTGATGTCCTTGGTGTTGGTGTTCCTGTCTCCTGTTCCGCCTGTGTTCCTGTTCTTCGTCGTCATCGTCTTCGTCTTCGTCGTCGTCGTCGTCTTCGTCGTCGTCGTCGTCATCATCTTCGTCTTCGTCGTCGTCGTCGTCGTCATCATCGTTGTCGTCGTGTGGGTTTGGGTCGTCGTTTCTTCGTCACCTCTTCACTTTACTTCTTCACGGATCCTGACCATCGAAGTCCCTGCGTCACTTTCACCACCGGCTGTACTGTGTTCCTTAACTTCATTTATTAAAAGAGTAACTCGCTTTTGCTTCCTGTATTCCTTCCAGCAGACATGACATTAAAGTGATAGAACTACTTGACTTCACTTTAGATGACAACCATAGGCTAACATTTGTTTTCTTCAAGAGTTCATCCCCTTGAAATTGTGTCTGGGCTATTTTCGTGTGCCAGATTAGAAATAAAAAAGGTCATGATTTAATTGACAAAGAAATAAATCCCTTACAAACAAATAAGTACACTTAAATTTAATTTTATTAAGTGTACTTAAATAAAGTTCAAGTATATTTTAAGTATAATTAATACAGTAAGTACACTAATATCAATGTACTAGAAGTATACTTGTAAGTGTACTGTTTCATTAGTACTAATTTGGCCCACTTTTTAGTGTATTTAAGTGTACTTTATTTGTAGTAAACTTTGAGTACACAACTTGTTTACAACTAAGTTTTTTATTTGTACTGCAACTACAAGCGTCTTCATCGAGTCCAAAAGGGCCCATGTCACTCCTTCGTTCATCTGACTGCACTAGATACCACTCGCATCAAATTCAAGGCTTTGATACTGCTTACAGATACCACAGACTCAGCTCCGTCCTACTTTCACTCACTCCTACGAGTCTACACCCCTACCAGAAGCCTACGATCGGTCAAAGAGCGACGGCTCGTGGTACCATCACAGCGAGGCACAAAATCACTCTCCAAGACATTCTCATTCACGGTTCCATGCTGGTGGAATGATCTCCCCACCCTCATCCGGAAATGCAGAGTCCCTGACACCATTCAAAAACAACTGAAAACCCATCTCTTCCGTGAGTACTTAACATTAAAAAAAGAAAATCTTCTTTAAATCCTTCCTTGTCTGGTTTGTATTTTGAACACTTCTTGTGTTGTTTTGCCTCTTCACGATGACTCGCTTGCTTTAGTCCTCAGTTGTAAGTCGCTTTGGATAAAAGCGTCTGCTAAATGACTAAATGATGCACAAGTGGACATAGGTATACTGATAGTTTACAAGTCAAATACTTGTAGCACATTTTTTAGTTTATGAATATACTCGTAAGTTTTCTTTAAGTGAACAAGTATCATACTTATAGTTATATCATTTTTGTAATATAAGTATACTATTATGTTCCTATGTAGGTATAGGTACAGAGATTTGAACATGTAAGCTCACATGCAGTCATTTTTAAAGCTTCATCAATTCCAAATCTTATCTATATTACATATTACTAGTATATATGTATATTCATTTAAATTAAATGCTTAATTTTTTAAGCAAGTCATATTGCCAACATAAACATGACATGCCCTTACTGTCAAAAACCATAAACAATACTGTCAAAGTGTGACCCAGACAATGCTAAATATGGGGTTGGCACAGTTTTGCAAACCAGCTGTAAGCTGCTGTCCTCAAGTTATATGGTTAAAAGTATATTACACAGTAATTCCCATGCAGATATTTTGATATGGATGAGTGATGCTTCTGGAAACTGGAGTTGTAGACAGGTTTATTAGCACTGTTCACATGATACAGTTCAAAGTTTAAACCTTGATACTTGTTAAAGGTATCTGAAAATGCAAAGCATGATAGGACATTAATGATTATTATACAAGCTAAATTAGGTTGGAACATATATAATTAATGTAATTATTTTTTTCATTATCAAATTTATCATATTCAGTGTAATTTTTTCATCATATTTCGTTATGCTCATTTATGTTTGTGTGTGGATGATCTGTGTGTTATATATATGTATGTGAGAATAAGAAGTTGAAGGGTGAAAAAATATAGGCTGCCTTCCTGCGGAGTGACATTGTTCTCTTTAATCAGTTCTACATCTTCAAGGTCACCATTTGAAACTTTTTAATTATTGTATTACGGCTGTGTCTTTGTGACTTTTCTTAACTTCATCTCAAAGAAACTTGACACTCCACGATTGACCAGCTCTTGTTTCATCTGAAACGAAGATTGACAAATGTATTTTATTTCATTTGTTCTCTATTGGTTATGGAAGTCTGTTAAAAAATTGTGAGATAGTTTAAAATAATAAATAAAGTAACAACTGTCAGAAATAAAGTCAGAGATATACGATTAGAGATATAAAGTTTTTCTCTGAGGCAGATATGTGATTTAAAAGTGTGACTTACTTGCTGCAAAACAACCTCAAGGTTTCCATGCTGTGTCAGGTCTAAAAATGACCTTAGTTTCATTTGAAGTCCTATGACATTTACTAAAAGGAAACACACAAATTATAAGTCATTTCACACAGACATATATATAAGTAAAAAAACCGATAATAATAACATTATTTAAAAAAATAAAATCCTACCTGTTCCGTTGTTCACAAGAAAGGCCCAGCGACCTGGAACATCTACGTTACTCATGTTCCGGAGGTTTGGGATGGAGTTGCCATCAGATTTATAATGAATGACATGGTAGTCAGTGGAGTTTATTGTGTCATATCCAGCCTATTAAAACCGTGAAAAATGAATGTTTTGTATAGATACAGAGATGGTGTAGAGTATTATTTAAATCTTGTGATGTTAGATTTACCTCAACTGGAGAAGATATCACAGCACAGTCACCATAATTCATCAGAATAAAAGAAAAATCACCTCCTGAAATTAAAACCACTTGAAATGTGATTGCCTGAAAAGAAAACACAAACATCAAGATTCATAGTCTACACAGTCTCTGACCTTCTATCTGAAAAAGAAAGAAACTATTTACCTGTGCTGAGTGAAGATTTAATACGTTCATATCACGTGTTTCAACATAGTCCCATGTTGCAACAAAGACCCAAGAAGCAGTGAAGCCCCTCTGAGGGAAATACTGGTTTATATCCTGACTGGCACGAGTGAGCACACTTCCACTAGTGTACTGCTGATACCAGTATTTACCCATACCAAAGTCATCAAGGTCAGTCCAGAGCGGAGCAATGAAATCTTCAGTTCCATGTGTGGGAAACTGGTAGGGGGAAGCTTCTGGTAAAGGTTGTCTGAATGTAAGGAGTCCGTTATTATTAACCTGAAAAAGAGAAATCAGTTAAAATCCATCAGTAAAGTATGAACTGGCTTATTTGCATTCATATCAGACTACCAATGGAACTAGATTCTCACATATGTATAGTTGTACTTGCGGCCAAAGAATGTAAATGGCGTGGAGAAGGAAACACTTATGTAGGTTTCACTACCATTTTCAAGCTGTTCTGTGTCTCCTGCCGCCAAGCCGAAGGGATAGAATATTGCTGGTGCTGCAAATAGAATCAACACAAAAAATACAAATGAAGATGTGAGCAGTGTTTACAAGTTAGAATCTCATAATTATGGCGATTCTGATGAGAACGAACCATTAATTCAAAAGTCAATTAATACCTGTCCATGCAGTTGTTGTTGGAATGGCTGTTTAAGAAAAAGAGTATTCAATTATTAAACACTTCTGTAAAGCACATTGAAAAATGAATTGCACAGTCATAAAATAAGTCATCTAACAGTCGCAGCATTAATACTTGTTGACACTGTGGTTGCTGTGGTGGTTGCTGTGTTGGTTGCTGTGGTGGTTGCTGTGGTGGTTGCTGTGGGGGTTTCTGTGGAGGTTGCTGTGTTGGTTGCTGTGGGGATTTCTGTGGGGGTTGCTGTGGGGGTTGCTGTGATGTGTGCTGTGGTGGTTGCTGTGGGGGTTTCTGTGGGGGTTGCTGTGGGGGTTGCTGTGGTGGTTGTTGTGGGGGTTGCTGTGGGGGTTGCTGTGGTGGTTGCTGTGGGGATTTCTGTGGGGGTTGCTGTGGTGGTTGCTGTGGTGGTTGCTGTGGTGGTTGCTGTGGTGGTTGCTGTGGTGGTTGCTATGGGGGTTGCTGTGGTGGTTGCTGTGGGGGTTGCTGTGGGGGTTTCTGTGGTGGTTGCTGTGGGGGGTTCTGTGGTGGTTGCTGTAGGGGTTGCTGTGGTGGTTGCTATGGGGGTTGCTGTGGTGGTTGCTGTGGGGGTTGCTGTGGGGGTTGCTGTGGGGGTTTCTGTGGTGGTTGCTGTGGGGGGTTCTGTGGTGGTTGCTGTGGTGGTTGCTGTGGTGGTTGCTGTGGGGGTTGCTGTGGGGGGTTCTGTGGTGGTTGCTGTAGGGGTTGCTGTGGGGGTTGCTGTGATGTGTGCTGTGGTGGTTGCTGTGGGGGTTGCTGTGGGGGTTGCTGTGGTGGTTGCTGTGGGGGTTGCTGTGGTGGTTGCTGTGGTGGTTGCTGTGGTGGTTGCTGTGGGCGTTGCTGTGGGGGTTGCTGTGGGGGTTGCTGTGGGGGTTGCTGTGGGGGTTGCTGTGGAGGTTGCTGTGGTGGTTGCTGTGGGGGTTGCTGTGGTGGTTGCTGTGGTGGTTGCTGTGGTGGTTGCTGTGGGGTTTGATGTGGTGGTTGCTGTGGGGGCTGATGTGGTGGTTGCTGTGGGGGTTGCTGTGGTGGTTGCTGTGGGGTTTGATGTGGTGGTTGCTGTGGGGGCTGATGTGGTGGTTGCTGTGGGGGTTGCTGTGGTGGTTGCTGTGGGGGTTGCTGTGGTGGTTGCTGTGGGGGTTGATGTGGTGGTTGCTGTGGGGGTTGCTGTGGTGGTTGCTGTGGTGGTTGCTGTGGTAGTTGCTGTGGGGGTTGATGTGAGGGTTGTTGTGGTGGTTGCTGTGGGGGTTGCTGTGGTGGTTGCTGTGGTGGTTGCTGTGGTGGTTGCTGTGGTGGTTGCTTTGGGGGTTGCTATGGGGGTTTCTGTGCTGGTTTCTGTGGTAGTTGCTGTGGGGGTTTCCGTGGTGGTTGCTGTGGGGGTTGCTGTGGGGGTTTCTGTGGGGGTTGCTGTGGTGGTTTCTGTGGTGGTTGCTAAGGTGGTTGCTGTGGGGGTTGCTGTGGGGGTTGCTGTGGTGGTTGCTGTGGGGGTTGCTGTGGTGGTTGCTGTGGTGGTTGATGTGGGGGTTGCGGTGGTGGTTGCTGTGGGGGTTGCTGTGGTGGTTGCTGTGGTGGTTGCTGTGGTGGTTGCTTTGGGGGTTGCTATAGGGGTTTCTGTGCTGGTTTCTGCGGTAGTTGCTGTGGGGGTTTCTGTGGTGGTTGCTGTGGGGGTTGCTGTGGGGGTTTCTGTGGTGGTTGCTGTAGGGGTTGCTATCGGGGTTGCTGTGGTGGTTGCTGTGGTGGTTTCTGTGGTGGTTGCTAAGGTGGTTGCTGTGGGGGTTGCTGTGGTGGTTGTTGTGGGGGTTGCTGTGGTGGTTGCTGTGGTGGTTGCTGTGGGGGTTGCTGTGGCGGTTGCTGTGGTGGTTGCTGTGGGGGTTTCTGAGGTGGTTTCTGTGGTGGTTGCTGTGGTGGTTGCTGTGGTGGTTGCTGTGGGGGTTGCTGTGGTGGTTGCTGTGGGGGTTGCTGTGTGGGTTGCTGTGGTGGTTGCTGTGGTTGTTGCTGTTGCTGTGGGGGTTTCTGTGGGGGTTGCTGTGGTGGTTGCTGTGGTGGTTGCTGTTGCTGTGGGGGTTGCTGTGGGGGTTTCTGTGGTGGTTGCTGTGGGGGTTTCTGTGGTGGTTGCTGTGGGGGTTGCTGTGGTGGTTCCTGTGGTGGTTGCTAAAAGAATGAACACAAATACAAACACCATTTTAAAAAAGGGTAAAAAATATATTTGTGCAGTACATAATTTAATTGGACAAATAATTATATATTGAGTAATGTATGAGGAGTCATCTATATTTTTTGTATTTTTTTTTCTTGGAAGAGAAGTGCGGTCAATCCATCTCAAGTGGTCCAATGGAAGGTGTAATATAAGCTAAACAAATACTGTAATTTAGTGCATGAATTAAGACTAAAGTTTATTATGAGCTCAAGAATAACAGACCTGAGCTAAAAGCAGCACAATACATTTTCGGAAAAAAACACGATCACTTTATATGATGAACCGGTTTCAAATTAGGCTTTTTTCACATAAAAACATTCATCAACTCACTCATCAGTTGTGGTAAACGGAAGCACAAACATGCTTGCTTGACATGCGAGAACCAATTAGATTAATTCTTGTGATACACAGCACCTTTGAGCTTCCTCAAGAACCAATGAGGTTCATTCTCATGTTATGCACCATGTGTGACCTTTTGCAAGAACCAATGAGGTTCATTCTCGTGTTACGCAGCTAGTTTGAGCTTCCGCAAGAGTTTGAGCTATTGTTTATGTCCACTAATCAATGTTTATACATGAATAAAAGCCTAAATTAAATTTGTTCATCATATAAAGCATTCAAGTCTCTTCAGACAAATTGGACTAAAACACTTGATTCAAACAATCTCTTTATGAACTTTCAAGCTTCAAAGTGTCAGTTGCGTAGCTGTCAATAGAGGAACAGAAATCTCTCAGATTGGATCAAAAAGATATTTATTTGTCTTCCGAAGATTATTGAAATTCTAATGGGTTTGGAACAACCTGAAAATTAATGACATAATTTTCATTTGAACAAACCCTTTTAAGACTGAAAAAAAGTAACATATTAATACATATTTTTGGCTAATTACTAGTGTTGTGAATGCAGTCATGACTGAAAGGGTTGAAGGCTTTGTGTCTGTCCTAATAATGTCCTTCAGCCACGACTGTGTTCACAATACAGCACGGCCCCTCATACTTTATTGCTTACTTATGTGTTCTGTAAACTACATAAAAACATTGCATAGGCGTTTGATGAGCCATCTATCAATCACAGCATTATTACCTGGTAGAACTGTGTGGGTAGTTTCTAAAAGAAACAAATAAAATACCTCATGAGTACAGTTTTGTATGATTTTATGATTGTGAGGTTTTAAGGGAGGTTTGTCTTCATGAGTAAGAGTAAGATCACAGAACGATGTTGTGAAGCAGTCATTTTCCATTGTTTGTGCTTTGGTATAATAACACTTGTTGGATTTGTACTTGTCAGATGAAGTCTGAGCATTGAGTAGCGTAACGTCTAGATGAAGTCTGACCATTGAAACGCAACTACAATTATTCAATAAACTCTGCTCTTTTTACAATAATATTTCATCTCCTGCTTTTGCTCTTCTCTGGCTTTCCCAGTCAAACTCTCAGGCTAATAGAAGACTGATTTCTTCTGGCAGGGATTCAGTGTCCGAATATATCCGATATATATATCTAATATCTAATCTAATATCTTATATATTTGACGTGAAGGTCTATCCGATCTAACAAATTCAAAGGTATATATTTACCTATAGCCTGTGTTGTTGTTGCTTCAGTTGTTGTTTGTGCCCTGACTGTAAAAGAGAAAGAGATCATTAAATTCAGAAACACAAAATTGTATATGTATGTAGTCTTTGACACATTAAGACTGATTATCAAACAGAAACTAAACTTTACTCTGTGCCAGGAATGATATGAACACCAGCAGAAGCTGTGAAACCAGAGATAATCTCATGATGAATCAGAGATAAAACCAGCAGGAGTCCTTCTTCTGTAATCGGCGAGAGATTTATTATCCTCACTGTACCTATGTAATATAAATAATAATAACTTATTCGAAATCAAATATTTTCAACTTTAAAATATGTCTGTAGGTGCCACTTTCGAAGCTGTTGGAAAAAAGCCAATATTCTGAAGGTTCCACTTTATATTTAACAATAAATTACTTATATTATTACTACATATTATTATTACGTATTACTGATTAATAAAGTTGAATATTCACTGAACACATATTACTGTTTTATAAAATCATAAACACATCAAGCTACTTGATTTTCTAACTGCTTTATATTTATTTATTACATTTAAAGGAGAATCCTTATAATATCATCATTTAATACTGTAGTTCGTTTCATTACACAAATAAGGACAAATTGTGAGAGAATATAGCTTATGGAGAGTACGATTAAATAGACAGATTTGACTTACCATTCTTCTAGCAACTCTCACCTTCTGTGGGTTAGCAGGAAGTTTGGCTCCTTTTAAACACGTCCTGCACTGTCTACAGGGAAAACCTGCCCTGGAATGGAAGAAACTATGTTTTGTTGGAACACAGCCAGTGATAAAACTTGATACCTCTTATGGCACATGATTCAGTACCTGGAACTACTGCGGGTTTTGTTATGGTTTACACATTAAGTGTCAATCATACACTCTAAGAATGTCTGTGCACACATCTCTTGAGCAAGCTCAGAATAAATACCAATGGCAATGTAGTACTATCAATTTATTTGTCAAAAATTTTGTAATATTATTTCAGTAATATTAAACGCCCGTGGAATTAATGCCTCAGTTCTTTTTACACTGATGAGCCAAAACATTATGACCAGTCACAGGTGAAGCGAATATCATTGCTCATCTCCTAAAAAGGACACATTTTAAGGTCTTGCTAGATTAGATGATAAGCAAACAATCAGTTCTCATAATCAACTTTTTGGATGCTGGAGAAATGGGCAGGAATGATGACCTGAGCAACAAGGACCAAATTGTTATGGCAAGGCGACAAGGTCAGAGTATCTCTGAAACGGTGGTTTAAGGACAAACCGGCGTCAGTCTGTTGGCCGCCCAAGACTCATTGATGCACGAGGAAGGTCTACTGTGGCTTGTAATTTTAATAATGGTTATGGGAGTCAGAACACACAGTGCATCACACTCTGCTGCTAGACCAATCAGAGTGCCTGTGATGACCCCCGTCGACCGTCAAACTATGCGAGGGTCTGAACTGTATTATGAGCAGTGGAAGAAGGTCTTAGTCTTAGTTTTCTTTTACATCATGTGGTCAGCAGTGTACGTGTGCGGTGTTTACCTGGGGAAGTGATGGCATCAGGGTGCACTGTGGGACGACAACGAGCCGCTGTGATGGTCTGGGCAATAATCTGCTGGGAAACCTTGGGTCCGGCCATTCATGTGAACACAAATTTTACACATGCCACCATTGATGCAGACCAGGTACACCCATTCATGACAATGGTGTTCAGCAGGATAATGCACACTGCCACACACTGTTCAGGAATGGTTTGAGAACTATGATGAAGAGTTCAAGGTTTGCCCTGGACCAACAATTTCTATAAGATCTACGATGGCTCCCCCTCGCAAACCTACAGGACTTGAATGAACTGCTGCTGCTAACATCTTTGTGCCAGAAACCACAGGACACCTTCAGGGGTCTGTAGAGTCCATGCCTCTATGGGTCGGTACTCTTTTGGCAGTATGTGATGGACAAACAGCATATTAGGCTGGTGCTCATAAAGTTTTGGCTCATTGGTGTATATATGTACAAGTAACACTTCTCGGTTTTACAATATGCTGTGGCCCGGGGAGTCTTGATAAACTGACATATTTCCCTCATCTGACTGTAGCCAACGACTGTATTCACAAAGAATTTAAAGAATGAGGATCAGACAAATTAAAAATAAAAATATCAGATGCTGGTATGAAAAATTGTTTCTTCGGAAAACACCAATGTCACTTTAATAGAGCAGAAACTGAGTGAGAGTGACTAATCAAATTGTCAAGAATTTATCGCCACCTGCTGTTCAGAAGATGAAATGAGATTTAAACTAGAATTTCTAGATTTAGAGAGAGAATCACAGTTTAAATGCTTATGAGAAATGGCTAATGGTTTACCCATTTAGGACTACAAAATTACATAAGAATGGGGATTTGAACATGCCAGCAGATACTTTCGGCAATGTTAACAGTTTTTAAATGTTAAATGTCATACATAACAGTTATGTAGCCTTTAAATCTAGGTCAAGTGCAATTAATACCTAATTTTGAATCGATTAATGCGTCCAAAACGACAAAGCAACCATCTATAGTAATCGAAAACAGCTTGAACACTCACAACATGCAAGGCGTTTGTTTGTAGGCTATAGCATAAAACTATTTTGTGAAGTTACACTATTTAAAAAAAATTGCATTTAGAATTCATTTGATTTTCACAATGATCAACTTTTATATTTCAACGAAATATTACTAAAGCCACTATCAACTGAAGTAAAATGTTGATATTGCTGATTCCGAAGCATTTTTTTCTGTGTTTCAGTTACCGCAGTGCACTGCTGCTGTGTCCCCCTCATGGTGAGCAAAGAACAGACAATTTCTCTTAGCCACATCAGGCGCCAATTACCAAAAACTATTTTCTCAGTCTATTAAATGCACTGTATGTCAGTATTTCAGTGTGATCAAAAATATAATTTATTTTGCCAGTTAAATTAACCAATACCCTTTTTTCACTTGCTAATGTGTGCACTAAAAAGACAAAATGAAGATTTTCACTCAGTAAAATCCTAAAATAGATTAGGCTATTTGAATTTCCTTGACAGAGATAGTGACCATCAATACAAAATAACCTGATTACAAAGTCATTATATCAGAACAGATGCCTTTCCGCTAACTTTTTAATGTTAATATATTTTATTATAGCATAATTGTGTTAAAATAGTATACACCTGTTGTTTATTCCTTTATGTCATACTATTTTATTTCAAACCACATATTGCCAATGTCTAAACAAGCCTAATTTATTTTTAAGAACAACTATTTACAAAGATGTTAAAAAACATTTTACATATTGTGATATAAAAGTGATATCTCACCACTGAGATTATTCAGTTTAAAAGTGAAAGCAAATAGTTCACAATTGGGTGAAGTATTCTTATCGCGTGATTTTTTTTCCCAAACCACTCCCAAATCCCGCCCTGCAGCCGATTTCATTGGTTTAGGTTACATTGACGGGTAGGTTTAGGGATCAGTGTTTGGTGTAGGCAATCAGTACAGTGATTGACATGACCAATGAAAACTTTAGAATCGGCTGCAGGGCGGGATTTCCGCTGAAGTGGTTTGGGGGAAAAAAATCACGCATTCTTATCCAATTATGCTTCTGGTAAACTGAGTTGTAGAGGAAGTTCAGGTTTAATTACATTGTTCACATGTTTCAGATCAGTTTGATTGGTTTTAAACTCTTGCAACCTTGCAAGAGATCTGATAATACAAAAGCATGATGAGATTGATGAGAAAAAAAGAGAATTACTTATTTTTAATTCTCAAGAAATGGATATGAAGTTAACAGAAGGTGACGATAGGAATGAATCTTCTAACTGGTATAAAGACTGATGGAGTGTGAGACGGATGATGGAAACGAGGAACACTTGAGACACACAGGAGAAACGAGATGCTGGAGTGCAGATTGCTCTTAGGAGAATCAGGCTACATTTACACATGGCCGGCTATTTCCTTAAACGGACATTTCACCCTGTCCGTTTTCAAAAATAACATCCTGCACACCTGTCAGTTTTCAGAAAAGTGTTTGTTCACACAAACCCCTGTATATATGCCATCAAGAGCATGCCAAACCTGTAGGTGTCAGTGTAACAAGAAGCTCAAGCCCACGTTAGCCAATCAGAATCCCGAAAATAGCAACAACAGCTCAACATAATAGAGCAGCTGTATTTGCAAATGCAAACAGATGAAAAGGGTTTGCTCCAACATAAATGCGACTGCTACTCTGAATGCATCCATGATCACCAAAGCCAAATGCAAATGTAAACATAGGTCGCATTTTGACGCAGGTGCAAGTTCTGTCGCATAGGCTATTGTGACGTCGGCTGCCTAAAACTCGTGCAAACGAAGTTTTCCAAAATCTCCAATTTGGCCGGAGCTTATAGAAAAAATCGGTTTCAGAGGCAAATTCTCTGTTTGCGTGTAAACGAAGGGCACAAACGAAGGGAAATGTCTCAGTTTTTCAAAATAACCATGTACGTGTAAACGGGGCCTCAATAGCTGGGTAAGTAGTCCTCTTCATATGAACGAGACCAGGCAGTGAACTGAGGTGAAGAGTGTGTCTTTATAGTGCTGGTGATGATGAGGTGGAGGTGTGTGTGATTAGAACTCAGGTGAGGGAGTGCGCTGTGATTGTCTGGAGTGAGAGAAGATCTGTAACAGCTGCACTGTGTTTAAAACGTGAACAGCGTAAGAGACTGACACGGAGATAGCCGTTTTGGAGTCGAATCGTGGTCGAGAGTTCCGGCGCGTGGCGGACATTCAAGGAAGCGAACGTGTCAAACAATTGAAGGCGGTAGGAGTTGAGTTGAATTGGCGGATTGCATAAACTGTTCATTGAATGTAGTAACATGGCTTCTACATCAGGAGGAAATAGTGGTAATGAGATGGAGTGGATGATTTCAAAATCATCACGAATGAAAAGAATGATTAGGAAGAGACAAGAAAGGGCAAGAAGTTGGTCGGAAGAAAGCGAGGCAAGAACAGAAGTTAGCAAAAGGACAAAAACAAATGAACGGGCGAGTCCACGAGAAACGGATGACTTAAACATAGAAGAGGAATATAAATTAATGGTGGAATTTAAGGAGGAGGGTGGATTTATTCACCCGATAAAGATGACTAAAGCAATAGAGGAAGAAATAGGGAAAATCAAAATGGCTAGAATCATGAACAACAGAAAAGTGCTAATTCATGCTGACAGTGAATTACAACAACAGAAGATATTAAAAATGAAAACCTTGATGGGGGAAAGGATTAAAACATATATCCCCGGAGCTATAGCAAGGTTGAGGAGAGTGATTTCAGGAGTTCCAATCGAAATGACAATGGAGGATGTGAAAAAAGAAATTAGAGTCAAGTCAAGTCAAGTCAAGTGTATTTATATAGCGCTTTTCACAATATAAATTGCATCAAAGCAGCTTCACAATATCAATCAAATAACATAACAATGTTTGTTTCTTAGTGAAAAAACATCCACGTTTGGTAGGGCTGATCAATGGTATTAATGCTTGGCTAATTATTTTGAATAGCCCCAACTGAACAAGCCAAAGGCAACAGTGGCAAGGAACCGAAAAGGTTCCTAGAGGAGGGAAAATAACAGACGCCACCAGGATTAAAAGTAAAATAGATGGGGAACTTAAAGATACAATGGCAGTGATTCTTCAATTTGAAAATACCATGCCAGAAAATATCCAGTTAGGATATATGAATTATAGAGTTAGAGACTACATCCCTAAACCACTCAGATGTTATACCTGCCGGAGAATGGGACACATTGCAAAGGAATGTAAAGGAAAAGCTAGATGTGCACGATGTGGAGGACCACATGAATTTGGTAAATGTGATAAAGATACTAAGGTCAAATGTTGTAATTGCGGAGGAGAACACAGCGCAGCATATGGAGGATGTGTTGTGCAAAGAGAAGCCAGAGAAGCGCAAAGAATTAAAATAACAGAAAGAGTTTCATATGCTGAAGCTTTAAAAAGAGTGAGGAAAGATAGCACAGGAGGAATGAGATTGGGAGAAGTAGGTCAAAGAATCTCGGCTGGGAATACAAAGCAAAGGCAGATGTATCAAAGACAAACCTTGGTACCAACAACAAATATTCAAAACACATGTTTGCATAAATGTAGAGTGGATGAAAACACAATGGTGGTGAAAAAAGAAAACTTTATAGCATTCATGTGTCATATTGTTAATATCACAGTACAAATGAAGAAGAAAAGTGACAAAATCAAAGAAATTGTAACAGCAGCTGGAAGGTTTTTAGATATGAAAGAAATTCAAGCAGAACAGATCCATACCATTTTGAGTAACACTGAAATAATAGAGAATGGTCAGGATTAGGATTCTAGCTGTTATCATGGTTTTACACATTCTTCAATGGAATGCCAGAAGTTTAATAGCCAATGGACAAGAATTTAAAAAGTATGTTTATGAATTAGAAATAATTCCAGGTATAATATGCATTCAAGAAACATGGTTAAAACCTAATTTAGAATTTAAGATTCCTGGATATAGTATAGAAAGACAGGATAGAAGTAATGGTAGTGGAGGAGGATGTGCTATTTTTATTAAAGATGGAATAGCTTATAAGAAAAATCCCATGAATAAAGAAATAGAATGTGTTATTATAGAAATATTTAATGTAAGGAAATATGGAAATATTAAAATTATTGATTATTATAATCCATGTAAAAATCTTGATAGTTATACTGAGTTTACAATGGGTTGAGGAGGTCAGACCAGACAGGGTGGTGGTATGCACGGATTCCAAAGCAGTTTTAGAAAGTATTCAGGGAGAAGGAAATAATAGGAAAGATTTAGTATTAGAAATTCAGCACAGTTTATTTAGATTATACAGGGGTGGCATTGATATTTGGTTTTGTTGGGTACCAGCACATGAAGGGGTAAAAGGAAATGAAAAGGCAGATAAATGAGCAAAAAGGGCTTTAGAGGAGACAATAACAATTACAATTCCTTTAGGGAAAGGGGAAGGAAAATCATTTATTAAGAGGAAAGAAATTGAAAATTGGCAAAAAAGGTGGAATAAAGATAAAAAAAGGAAGAAGATTATATAAAGTACAAAAGTCAGTATTAAGTAGAAATATTAATGAGAGAAACCGAAGGGAAGAAATAATAATGGTCAGATTAAGAGTAGGTCATACTTATTTAAATGACAGTTTATATTTAATAGGGAGGAAAAATAATGATAAATGTGAAGGATGTAGAGAGATAGAAAATGTAGAACACGTATTGATGAACTGTAAAACATATGAACCTGAAAGGGAGAAATTGAGAAGAGTAGTTGAAAGGTCAGGCCAAGAATGGAGTCTTAAAGGATTATTGGGAAATAAAGGAAATATAAAGGATATTTATAGATTAAGGAAAGCATTATTTATTTATCTTAAGAATACAAAATTAAAAAATAGAATTTAATAGATGTGAAACAATGTTACTACACACTCATGAACAGTAGGTGGCGGCATGCACCTTAAAGTTGCTTGCAATCCGCCATGATAGAAAAGAAGAAGAAGAAGAAGAAGAAGAAGAAGAAGAAGAAGACTGACACGGAACCAAAGAGAAGAAATTGTATACTTGTCACATCATAAAATTAAAGTTGAACAACTGTATTCACATGGACTATTTCAACAGTGTCTTTACCTTTCTGGGCCTTGAGAGTGCCAATTACGTTGCAGTCTTTGGGAGATCAGAAAGCTCCTGGATTTCATCAAAAATATCTTAATTTGTGTTCTCCAGATGAACAAATTTTCTAACGGGTTTGGAACAACACGAGGGTGAGTAATTAATGTCAGAATTGTCATTGTTGGGTGAACTAACCCTGTAAGAATAAATGTATTGGATGAAAATGCCCACATGAGGATTGGACTTTAAAAAAAATACAAAAGCACCTTAAAAATGGTCCGTACAACTTATGCATTTTATTTCATTTATTCAGGCAGGAAAGCTGAAATTGAAGCCGGTATTCACTCATAATCCTGCCCTTCAGCAGGTGGATAACCAGATCATTTATACAGATCAGTCCTATATGTGATTAAATCATTCAGAATAGGTTTATAACAGAAGAAACTGATTCACAAAAGATTTCAATCAAAAGATTTTTTTTTTTTTTTAAATTGATATCATCAAATCAGTAAACTCTCATGAGCATAAAAGGAAATCTTGGGTGGATATCGGTACTTTATAAAATATTTCAGTTTAAATTCCAGTTCTGTTCTTCACACAAAGCTACTATAAGACAACTTTTATTGTGTTTTATGTCCCTTTTTAAACTTTAATCCTTCAAAAATATTTAATATCCAAAAATATCCATCAACACAATATTGTAAAACAGGGGTCTTTACAGTCTTCACGTGGACTGTTTTATTCCTTTTCCTGAAGGAGATTTAATTTACGGCTTTATCTTTTGCAGTTTTCTAAGCTTCAGCTCTATGCTGCTTGGCAGATCTTTATTGACCAGCACCTGTTTTATCTGAAACAGAAGATGGACAGATAGATCAATCTTTCCCATGTCATCTATTAGCACTATATTTTGTAAAAAATAGTTGTGTTTGTGTCTTACTTGCTCTAAAACAATCTCAATGTTTCCACTATCTACAAGGTCTAAAACTGAGGAAAGTTTCACTTGAAGTCCAATGACATAGTCTAAAAGGAAACACACACAGACAGTATGTTTAACTATTGTTGAATGTGTAAATGTTCTACATGTATGTTGGTTTCTAGTAAAGCCAAACAAAATAAGGTATATACACACCGGCCAATTTGTTAGGTACACCTGTTCAACTGCTCATTAGCACAAATGTCTAATAAGCCAATCACATGGCAGCACCTTAATGCATTTAGGTATGTAGACATGTGCTGCGTCCCAATTCGCCTAATTATACTATGCCCTAAAAATATGTACTCTGTGTAGAAAAAGCACATACTTTTGAGTGTGTAGCAGAAGAGTAGACAAGCTTTGGGACATAGTATCACATCATAAAATAGCTTCTTTAACGGTTGCTCTCTGTCGCTTAGTTACATGCATCCTGTCACCATAAAGTGACCTGTCAATCATCTTGTCACAGTTAACATCCTCTACATTTAATTTCATTTAATTTCCAACCGTATAGGAGAGAAATGCAGTAGCACCTTGATCTGCCGTTAAAGTGTGCACTGATCCACTTCTTGCACACTCTTTTCAACATACTATTCTTTGGGACACACTAATTCTAATGTCCCATTCTATTTAGGATGGATAGTATGGACATTGGGATGCAGGGATGGTCAAGATGATCTGCTGAAGTTCAAACTGAGCATCAGAATAAGGAAGAAATGGCATGGTTGTTGGTGCCAGACGGGCTGGTCTGAGTATTTCAGAGAGGTCAGAGGAGAATGGCCAGTCTTATTCAACTGAGCAAGGCAACAGTAACTCAAATAAGCACTCGATAGCACATCTCTGAAAGCACAACATGTCCAAGCTTGAAGCAGATGGGCTACAGCATCAGAAGACACACTTGGTGCCGCTCATGTCAGCTTAGAAAGGGAAACTAAGGCTACAATTCACACAAGCTCACCAAAATGGGACATTAGAAGATTGGAAAAATTTTGAGTGATCTGATGAGTCTCAATTTCTGCAGTGGCATTCAGATGGTAGAGTTAGAATTTGGTGTAAACAACATGAAAGCATGGATCCATCCTGCCTTGTATCAAAGGTTCAGGCTACTGGTGCTGTAATGATATTTTCTTGGCACATTTTTGGCCCCTTAGTACCAATTGAGCATTGTTTAAATGCGACAGCCTGCCTGAGTATTGCTGCGGACCACGCCCATCCCTTTATGTACCACAGAGTACCATCTTCTGGTACAGTAGCTACTTCCAGTCACCACTCCACAGTCACCAGATCTCAATCCAATAGAGCACCTTTGGGATGTGGTAGAACGGGAGATTCACATCATGGATGTGCAGATGACAAATCTGCAGCAACTGCGTGATGCTTTTATGTCAATATGGACCGAAATCTCTTGAGGAATGTTTACAGAAACTTGTCGAATTTATGTCACAAACAATTAAGGCAGTTCTGTGGCAAAAGGGAGTTCAAACCGGTACTAGCAAGGTGCACCTAATAAAGTGGCTGATGAATGTATGAGGGTGATAGGAAATTCATCTTGCTAGTGATGGTAGTAATGTCTTAACATTGGTTTGTAAACCAAAATCTTTTCCAGGTATGACATAACACATTTTATTATGATGAACAAACTGATAGTAATGTGTGAGCTGTGTGGTTACCATTGTTTGACTTTGATCCACCGTCCACCCTGAAGGCCCATCGACCGGGAACATGAACATTACTGGACTTCTTGAGGTTTGAGATGGAGCTCCCATTGTTTGATCCAGGAATCACAAAGTAGTCACTGGGATTTACTGTGTCATAACCAGCCTGTATGTATGTAAAAACATTAATCATATAAATAATGTAAATATACATATGCTATATATTTTAGTGAATAGTAAAATTTTGTTCTCAACACAGAATACAAGCTTCTTTTACCTCCACCTGATGTCCTGTTACAGCAATGTCACCATAATTCATCAGAATAAATGAATAATTACTGCCTGAAATTAAAACCATTTGAAACGAATTTTCCTGCAAAGATTGAAAGAATATAATCACTTTAGCACTGTTCATCTTCTTTTTTTAATAAAATAAAAATTTTGTAATAGTAATATTATTTTTATGAGAATTATTGACTGACCTACTACTAATTTGATTTTGAAGCTGAGACCTTTAAGCCCTTTGATCTATCTACAATTGATGCTTATAATTTTGATGTTGATCCAGATTTTTAACTTCTTTTCATCAATATATGCTTCCATTTTTTTAATACTGAAACACAGTTGAATGATTTATGTACATCTCTGCCTTTAAATGTCAAATTCATTGTTTATTTTTTACTTAAACATCAGTTTCTGTTATTGCTTTATCTGAAACATGGCTTACTCTAGTCTTTAAATTTAAAATATCTAAATATAATTTGGTTCATTGCATTAGAGAGAACATAGTGGGAGGTGGAATATCTCTATTTATGAAGATTCTGAATTTAAAAGTAGGGATGATTTGACATTAAAATCAGACATGACTGAAGTGGAATCTTTATTTGTTGAGCTCTCTTGCTGGTTCTGGAGGAAAGAACATTATTGTTGGCGTTATTTATCAACCACCTGATTCTAATATTCAAGATTTTAATGAAAGTTTGGCCAACTCACTTGGTCTGATAAATAATGAGCATAAATACTGTTATATTTTAGGTGATTTTAATATAATTCTCTTAAAAAAGAAATCTGATACCCCTACAGCAGATTTCCTAATATTCTTTATTTTAGTTATTATTTCCCTCTTATTCATAAACCTACAAGAGTTAAAGAAAATAGCAGAATAACATAACATAACATAGCGGAATAACATACCAAGTGCTTTTGAGAGGCTGAGATGGAGGGGGAGAGGAAGCGGGAGCCGGTAAGAGGACTTTTCACAAGTGAAGATATTATTGCACCAAGTCGAAGTGCTCAAAAGCACTTGTTATGGTATTCCGCCATACAATATAGTCATCAATTTTAAACGCTTAGAAAAGCGCAACGTTTTATTTTGTGTCACCAGCCTAGGTCGAATTACACTACTCGAGTAACTGTGTTTAAATAGGGAAAACGAGGAAGTGTTTGGTTGCTTCTCTTTTTGGCCCATATTTAATGCACTGGGCTAAGCTAAGAGCTAACATAGTTGTGCGGCAATACAGAGCGATATAGTGCACGCACTGAGACGAGAGATGTATGTATCAACTCGTCTTAGTTAAAGGAATAACATAGTTTAATATGAAAAACCGGTGGAGTATCCCTTTAAATTATGGAATGGTTTATCCCATCTAGCAAGAAAATGTTCATCTTTAATATATTATAAAAGAATGTTGCTTTGTAATTGTGTCTTATCTATTTTCCATTGTTGTTTATGCATTTATGAGCCCTACAGGGTTTGTTTTTGGTATGTGTACTTTTTGGGTGTTTCAATATATGTTGTAATTCATTTGATTCAGTCATATACATTTATTTATTTGTTATTGTAGTTTAGCTCTTTAATTTTAAAGTTTCTTTTTTTCCTTGTTGTTTAAACGTAGCATACAGTACTTAATTTTTGGCCACCAGGGGTCACTCAATCAAAATAATAACAAAAGACGTGGTCGGGGAAAGAGCGTGGGCTCATGGGAGTTGGTCCCGTTGTCAATGACAACCACTGACGAGGTAATGTATTGTTATTTATATTATATCTCTATTCTTGTTGCGTTTAGTTACGGCTATTCACTTTATGTAATGCCATTCTAATGAAATTGCCGCGAGGTAACGTTAGCTAACAAAATGTTAACTTGGTAACTTATCAATAACGTTAGCTAATGTAAGATGAGTCTACAAACGTTAATGTCCTACCCTGGTCCTGGAGAAATACTGTCCGGACTGTTTTCAAAATGTTACAGTATAATTTTCATCTGTTACTGTACGTTCACAAAGCCGCCGACTTGAGCTTCAAAAGCGGCCAGAAGCCATTCATTTTCAATGGAAGCTGGCTTCTCTCAGCTGCAAGGAGCGTCGGCGTCGCGTTTTGGGCGTTTTTAGAGTCAATCAGAAAGTTGAAAGAAGCTCAGCTTTATGGTAATGAGCTATGACGCGGTTTAGCGTCAAAACGCCAGCAACCAATCAGAATAAAGACGTCCTTCACTCTGGCTGATTCCGGAGAAACATACGATGTGAACTTTCGTTCCTACCTAAACATTAGTTCCGAGAAAATGATCCGTGTCCAGCCTGAAGTTCCGCTGGAACGCTCGTCATCGAGCCGCAGCTGCTGCACCGGTGATACTCTCCGAATTGATAACGGTCCTGGAGGGTGTCATGAACCCAAAATCTCCGCGTCCGACGTCTTCTCCGCAAATACAGTAAAGCAGCACCAAACACAACAACTTCGCGATTTTCCATAATGATCCAGTGACATTTGAGAATGAGCGCAACTTTTATTTGAAATATTTACGAACGCTCGTTTTAAGCGGGAATGCAATTCATTTGCTCACGGTGACAACGATTTGACCAATTGCACTAATGCAAATAATAGCCTAATGCAAATAATAATAATAATAATAACAGCTAATTATTATTTTTTTCCCCGACCAAATGTGACCAAAACGGTTATAAAAATGCTGTCATTATAAAAGGTTTCTTCAATGTATTGCTTGTTTTTTTTCTGTTTATTACATTTCATGTTGTGACACTTCTCTTCTCCCTGCTACGTCAGAGCGTCCAAAGCGTCAACGAGCTTCCCCGTGCTTTTTGACAAGCGTTCTTGACAGAACGGCCAGAGCTTCTTTGACGCTTAAGTCGGCGGCGGTGTGAACGTACAGTTAAAGAGCACATCATTTGGAAATTTGCGTTTGAACCAAATGCATTTTCAAAATACATTTTCATGTGAAAATATACGTCAAATAGATACACTACTGTTTAAAAGTTTGTGTTGGTATGATATTTTTTTAAAATGTTTTAGAAAGAAGTTGCTTATGCTCACCAAGGCTGGATTTACATTACAGTAAAAACAGTAATATTTTGAAATATTATTACAATTTAAAATGACTTTTCCATTTGGATTTATTTTAAAATGTTATTCATTTCTAGGATGTCAAAGCTGAATTTTCAGCATCATAACTCTTCAGTGTCACCTTCACAAATCATTCTAATATGCTAATTTGCAGCTCAAGAAACATTTATTCTTATTTTCAATGTTGAGCCACTTAATATTTTTGTGGAAACCAAAAGAACAGCGTTTATTTTAAAACATAAATCACATAATAAATGTATTTAATGTTGCTTTTGATCAATTAAATGAGTCCTTGCTGAATAACCCGTGTCATGTTTCTTCTCCTGTCCCAAACCCTTCTCGGGTCATTTCTTTCACCCGTACGTTTGCGCTTCACAGAGCTGGCTCCAGCAGCAGAACGTGCAGGCAAAGCATAATCATGGTACATAACTATTGATTGAGGTATACAGACTAATATAAAAAATATAAATAGGCCTATTAAATATAATAGTCTCGGTCAAGTTCGGTGCAGTTGCGTAATGATGCTAGCTACTACTTTTTCTTCTTTGTCTTCTTTGCTTTTATTGGCGGGCGTCCAGTGTTCCCCTTTGTGTTTGGCGGTTTCGCCGGGTTCCACAGGAAGTAAGAGAAACTAGAGGAGTCAAAGGTTATATGACACCATAGACGGGCGACGAAACAGAAATAAAGAAACGTGACATGTCTTCGAATTAAACTATACATTTCTCCGGATTTGAAAGTTGGTGGAAACTGTCGGGATAATGTAAGTACACAACTAAAAAAAAATATATAATGTGTCAATGTCATAGATACAGTTATTTTTGCTATTTTTAAAGCAGAAAAAGTACATATTGTGCCTTTAAGGGGAGGCTTTAAATAAGCCCTTTTGGGTTTTCTGACTCTCCCTGCACAGTATTTGGATTGTATTTTCTTGCTCTTATTGAATATATTTAACATTTGTGCAGATAAAATTTAACTAAAATAAACGGAAAACATTCACATTTCAGAAGTACATCAACCTTACTGTGTTAGTGATGGGATAGTAAGCGACTTTATCCCATGTTGCAACAAAGACCCAAGAAGCGCTGAAGGTCAGATTTGGGAAATGATTGTTTATATCCTGAGTGGCGCGTGCGAGAACACTTCCATTAGTGTACTGATGATATGAAACCACACCTCTCTCCCTGTTGTCAAGGTCAGTCCAGAGACCAGCAATTATATCTTTGTTTCCATTACCAGGAAAGGAGTAGGGAACATATAGTGATGAAGCCATGTTGAATGTGAGGTGTCCATTATTATTAACCTGAAACATGAGACATTTTGTAAAAATCACATCACAGGATCCTAGATGAGTTTATAAAGCATTCAACTCACAGTTAGACTTTTAACCCTCTGGGGTCTGAGGTGTTTTTTGGGGCCATTGGGATGTTCTGACATGCCCTTACATTTGTGTTTTTTTTTCAGTTATTTATAAACATGTTAATGGCAAAGGTGTAAATTCACTCTATATAGCACAAACAGGGCTACCATAATATGTGAGCAACATAAATGTACATGTTTGAATTTTTGAGAGAATATTGTTTATGCGTGGTTATTGAAAAACTAAAAAATAAACTTTAAAGTTTAAGGCCACAAAACACATACTAAATATCTGTCCACAAGACTTTTGACTAATGGATGTTGTCGCCTAGAGTTTTTGCTTCAAAATGATCTGAAAATCATCCTGCATTATCATTCACATAAAACAATAGATTATGTATATATATATATATATACAATCAAAACATAAATGAAAGTCAAAAGCATATTTATAGTCACACCTGGAAACAAATCCTGGTCAAATAGGCTATATAGACCATTCTACAGAATTGGTTCAAAACATCTTGAAAAGAAAATTTTCTTTTTCCATATATGTCTTATAAAGTATTATTTTTTAAAGTAGGCCAACACATTTTATTATCATAGGTATTTCAAAGTTAAGGATTCATTATTTTGATATAGCTTGCATTAGAACAAACACTATAACAGTTGATTAGTTTATTTGTGACAAAACATAGCCTACTAGCAGTATATATTTAACATATGAGCAGAAACTGTCTAACAAAAGCTTGTTTGATGTCTATTTTATAAAACTTTATAAACTATCCAAAACTAGTGAACGAAATGTTGTCATTACAGACACTATATCGCGATTAGAAGAAATCTCAGTAGGCTATAGTTTGGATGTGTTCATGTAAATATAACGTTTACAAGATGGACAAGATGGAATGAAACTCTTACATAAATCTGCTGGTATGTGCGGCCGAAGAACAGAAACGGACTCAACAGTGGAATAACTGAGGAGCTTCCATCATCATTTGCAGGGTTTATTGTGTCTCCTGATGAGCCGAATGGGTAGAATATTTCTGGTGCTGTCAAGAGAGAGAGGAAAAAAAAAAAAAAAAATTTCTGACATTGTTTTCACTCTGATTTATGCAATAGAGTGTAAAGTGTGAGAGTGTAAGTGCAAGTCTGCAGCCAGACCCTTTTTGATTTATGGGGCTCATGTTTGAATCTGGCTGTGGTGGCTGACTCAGTGGCTGAGCCAGAAGTAAAGTAAAACTATTGAGTATGAGTCTTGAGTATTGAGTATATGAGTGAAATCTCATTATAAAAAATATATGTTCTTTGCTTCCACATCATGCATTAAAATTGATAAATGCGCACCTATTGATTATCCCTTTTATAATATAATACAAATAGAATTACATAATTATGTCATGTATAATTTTTTTTATTAGCTATTAATTACTATTATTTCTTCAGGTTAATTTACAAACGAGAAACTCCCGCACACTATCAGAACTTACTTTTCAAAAAAAACTCTTTATTAGCAACGTTTCGGTCTCAAGACCTTCATCAGGCATACACAAATCTTAAACCTCATCACATTTAAAACCAAGCACATGACCACTAAACAAGGCTACACCTGTAACCACTTCGACTAATTGTGGGCACATAATTACCATCACATCACCACATTATTAACGTCATTGTATATCATTGAAAACAACAATAAATAAAAAAGATAAAGAAAACACAATACAATTTATAACATCAGATTAAACAATGCTTCGTCATTCATTCCTCTAGGGCATAAAGTCTGGAGAGTGAAAATCCAAAAGAGTTCACGTCTCTGCAGGAGCAATTCAACTCACTTTTTCAATCCCACAAAACCTATGGTTTACTATAGACAGTGATTCGAGCGATTCGAGTGCACTTGTTTCTGCCTCTACTTCTTTTTTGGACAGATGAGCCCCTCCACGAAGACTACGAGGAAGAAATGTTGAAGAGGCGCAAGAGCCTCAAAGAAGTTTTCAACCATTGACCCGCATCTTCTCAAAGAGAATGAATAACTATCCTGTTTCCTTCGGCGGATCCGTCAAGGGACACAACGATAGCCTCTCCATCGTCGCATCTGAGGAGGAATGGCCGGGCTCTATCGACCCCACCATCGCTTCCCAGTCTGTCGCCAGCGTCTCAGCCACCAGGACTAACTCAGATGCGGAGATTCTTCGGATCCTTACGAAGGCCGTCTCGGACCTCGAGATCGTGTGGGCCCCGCCCCTCGAAGCCGGCTGGACAGCTGGTTCTTGACCGTTCACCAGCAGGCCCCTCGTCACAGACCTGCGCCGATTTTCCCGGAGGTGCACGAAGAACTGATTAAGGTGTGGCGAGCTCCTTACTCTGCACGAGTGGGTTCTTCAGTTTCCACAACGCTCTCCTCCGTGGACGGCGCGGCAGAAAAGGGGGACCGTGACAAAAACGCTTGTTCTATGAGACTGTTGAGGTTTTTTGGGGTTTAAAAAAAAGGAGAGCATAGATCTTTTTATCATTGTTGGGTGGTTGTGTCCACACATTTATATGCAAGCACCATGTAAAACTGAATTTTGGATAATAGGTCCCCTTTAAGACATCAATGTGATTCGCTGACAGCATGGGAAATTATCAAATACACGTTTTTCAAAACCCAGTATGACAACAGGTGGAATCCAACCAAACATGTTTGACTCAGAGCTGCAGACAACTGATAATAGTAATAGACATCCTAATTAAAATGTCCTACCTGATCCGCTGTTCACAAGAAAGGCCCAACGACCCGGAACATTTACATTAGTTGTGCTCTTGAGGTTTGGGATGTAGCTACCATTATTTGCATAATGAATTTGATAGTAGTCAGTGGAGTTTATGGTGTCGTATCCAGCCTATTAAAACACAAATGTTATGCATTCATACAAAGCCTGTATAGAATATTATTTAAATCTTGTGATGTTAGATTTACCTCAACTGGAGAAGATATCACAGCACAGTCACCATAATTCATCAGAATAAAAGAAAAACCACCTCCTGAAATTAAAACCACTTGAAAAGAGATTGCCTGAAATGAGAAAAACAACATTACGATTCATAGTCTACACAGTCTGTGACCTTGCGCCTGAAAAAGAAATGAAAAAAATAACTATTTACCGGTGCTGACTGAAGATTAAATTCATGTGTATTCCACGTCTGAACAAAGTTCCATGTTGCAACAAAGACCCAAGAAGCAGTGAAGCCCCTCTGAGGGAAATACTGGTTTATATCCTGACTGGCGCGAGTGAGCACACTTCCACTAGTGTACTGCTGATACCAGTATTTACCCATCTCAAAATAATCAGGCTCAATCCAGAGCGGAGCAATGAAATCTTCGGTTCCATTTTTGGGAATGTAGTAAGGGAGAGATTCTGGTAAAGGTTGGCTGAATGTAAGAAGTCCGTTATTATGAACCTGAAATAAGAGAAATCAGTTTAAATTCAGTTTGAAATGGCTTACCACAACATTTGCATTCATATTAAGTCTGGTATTGAAACCGGATTCTCACATATGTGGTGTTGTACGTGTGGCCAAAGAACACAAATGGAGTAGAGAAGGTAACATTTACAGAGGCGTTAAAATGTTCACTATCTCCTTCTGCTGAGCCGAATGGATAGAATATTGGCGGTGCTGCCGAGACAATGAACAGAAAAAATACAAAACGACAACAACATATTTAATCTCTACATACATTTATATACGTTAACTGAAGAATATTTACATTACATTATGATATATTAGTAAATATATATAAGTAAATATATTGTCACATTTTTCAATAAAAGCAGCAATTCCTTGTGTATTAATCAATATATTGTAATATATTATGCTGTATGTTTTCAAATATACTTTTAAACCATTTCATATATTGATCATATAGTGAAAATATATTTTCTTTTCATAAGGGTTAACATATGTTTTCTCACCATTTAAATTTAGTTTGTTTATTGAACATTTGAAAGTGTTCACATATGTACATATCTACACGTAGCTCTCAGCAGTGTGGACGACGTCAGGATGTTCGCTGAAACTGCATATCTATACAACGAATTTAATTTCTCACAAATTAATTGCCATTTATAATAGTTAATAGTTAATAGTTTTAAACGCTAATAGTTTTCGCGTGCATATGATACACACTTAATGGCGTGTAATACGCATGCACTTCACACCCCTAATCCTACCCAAGGGGTTTACAGTGCACAGCATATGCACGCAAAAAACATTTTTGGTGTATAAATGGTACAAGAAATTAAACTCGTGGTATAGATACACACTTTTATGAGATCATGTTGGTTTCTCGCTGCTCAAGTTTCAAATTCTTTGTACCCCAAAGCGGAGAATGGAACTGAACTCAAACCTGCAGTCATTAATGTTAATTCAAACAACAAAAGAGCTGCCAACTCTCAAGCATTGGCCGTGAGACGCCTGCATTTGAGGGGTTTCACACGCTCACACGCCACACCCCCGATTTCTCACGCTGAAATGTCAACCCGGTCTGTCAAATGCCTGAAAGATGAGTTTATATATAGATCTACCTGTTGAGCCACTTATGATCGACTAGTTATGCCGCAAATTACTTAATTCAATTTCTTACCTACTACTGTTAGACCTACCTGACAACTTAAAGTAGTGTACGTTTAATTTGTATATTTGTTATGTTTCATTTATTTGTTTTTATTTTTGTACTTTATTTACTGACTGTTGGATTTTAGTCAACTAAAACTAGACCAAACTAAAAGAGTTCAGATAAACAAAATGTAAATAAAGTTAAATGGCATTTGAGTCAAAAGACTATGACCAAAAGCAGCACATTGTAGGCAGTTGTTAAAGGCTGCGAAGAGAGAACACCACGACGGAAAATCTGAAAAACCTGTATTCCACATTTCAAACTGGATGAGCATGAACACAGTGCATAGACTTGCATCATGGGAAAGGAATTCAGTAATGATGTTTTTGACAAAAATCTGTTGAACTGCACAAATAAGGAAATTGCTATAAGAAAATAACTTAACACTTCAACATGCTCATTACTGCCACCAGGACAGTAGTCAGGGCAACTTTGGTTTACTTCATTATTGAATACATAACTTTTAGAACTTTGATTATAAAACTAAACATTTCATTATCATCTTACGAATACATATTATTATTAGAAGAAGAAAAATTACACTGTTATGATAGTTTGATTAGAAAGTGTATTTGAGATTAGACTAAATAGATCTGTGAGACTATTTGAATGAATCCCTTTTCTTTTCATGGCACATTGACATTACAGTATAGAATGGCTCTTTCGGCATTATCCTGAACATTGTAAGCACATTTTATGTGTCATAGAATTGAATATGCTTTAGGCAAAACAAAGGAGAAAAAGAAATTGCTGCTCTGTGAGTTTGCTCAATTCACACCACAGATCTGGTTCTAGTTTAAAGGTTTATAATTACCTGTCAGTGTTGTTGATGCAGATGTTGTTGATGCAGATGTTGGTGTAGATGTTGGTGCAGATGTTGGTGCAGATGTTGGTGCAGATGTTGTTGATGCAGATGTTGTTGATGCAGATGTTGTTTGAGCATTGGCTTTTGAAGAAAAATAACATTATTTTAAATCACTGTGTAAAGCTTAATTAACCCTGTTGTATACAAAACAACAAAGTATATTTCAGACTATTAGACTATATAGATCTGGCTATGTGAGACTATAGTTATAATGAATCCCTTTTCTTCCCTTTCAATTACAGAAAAACTGTAATTGATCTAACCTAACATTTTGTAAAAAATCTTACATTTAACTGTATTTTAAAGTAAAGGAACAAGTCATCTAATAATTTACAGTTAAAAGCCATATACTCACTTTCCCAGTATACTTCACGTTTGATGGATTTTAATTGTATTAATTATGTTTTTTGTTGTTGTTTTTTTTTTTGGGGGGGGGGGGGGGGGGGTTACACTTAATTTTACTCATTAGTTATACATTTAAGTACTAAGTAATATTAAAGGGGTGGTATATTGATGGTAAACTAAACCTTACTCAGTGCCAGGACTGATGTGAACACCAGCAGAAACTGTGAAACCAGAGACAAACTCATGATGACGAAGTCCTTCTGTAATCTGTAAAGAGCATTAGACCACCCTGCATTATTATAAATGCATTTGCTGTCAGTCTGGAATATCTCTTATTTAAAACTAAAATTAAATAAAATTGTACGTATATAGCAACATACACCATCACAATTCAGCAGAAGTATAACTTCAACATCAGTATAAAGTATAACTTCAACATCAGTCAAATTACACTCCAGCTAAGGAACATTTTATTCATTTTGGCTGATTTTGAGTCAAAAATTAACAATTCATCATGTTCTAAGTTAATAAATGGGATACTTGCTCTTGATCAGTGAGCGGCTTATTCAAAAACAGCCGCAATGAAACTTGACCGGTTCAGAGAAAAGAATCGTCTCAAAACTAAGATTCATTCATCAATCAGACATTTTACATTTGAAATGAAATATAGGCCTAGCCATTTTTATAGTGTGTTTTAATTTAGTCCATTAAATTTTTCTAAGAGAATATGCCTATAGTTTATGGAGCCCAACAGTACATAATCTAAAGAAAAGAAAGAAAGTTTTGACTTACTTCAGTCAGCTGCTTCAAGAGGCTGCTGTGGGTCACTGGACTCTTTTGAGTCCCTGCCTTTACTCAAGGGCAAATCATCTCCTGGAATGGAAGAACACGTCTTTTCATTGGAACACTGCCAGACATTCCTACACAGAAAATAATTTCATGGTTAATTTTACATGTACAATTGCTAGTTAGTAAAATGAGTTTCAGTCACATTCTCTAGATATAAATTAATTTCCAAAATGGAGTAAATCTAGTTACTAACTAACAGTTTTATGGTTGTTGAACAATACTGTGAATACAACAGTTATATCTGACTATGGCAAATATCAGAAACATTTTTCTACATCTACAGAAATGGTAACCAGAAGAAATATACAAATATGGTTACAAAATCAGTATATCAGAACAGCTGATTCCATGTAAACCCTACGTGTGGGTCTCCACTTGTGGGGACATTTTTACATTTTTTGTTCCCCATGAGTTAACAGTTTATAACAGCTTATAAATTATACTAAATTATGTTTTTTTTATGTGAAAATGTAGTTAATCTATAGAAAGTCCCCATATAACATGCAAACTAAATGTCTGTGAACGTGTATGTTTGAGACATAAATGAGTTCACCTTCTTGTCGAGTGACTTCTCACCCAAAGAAAAGAATGTGCAGTTTTTGTGTCAACAGTTTTCTTAACATTTATTAACCTGACAGCAATTTTAAAATAATGTAAGTTGAAGTTCAGTGAACAACATCTGTTGATTCTTTGAAAAAGTTTGACTTAAAAGAATGATGTAAAACATAAATGTAAAAGAATAATGTAAACAATCATATAAAATACTTTGAACAACTATAGTCACAATCACATTTGCCATAATTCTGTTTATGGAAAACTATTGAAATAGTGCAAGTAGGTGCTTTCCCAGAATTGTAACGTGCAGAGGAACGAAGGCGAAGGTGAGGATTTAAATGCAGGATCTTTTTAATGAAATGAAAATAAATACAAAATAAACAGATCAAAGGAACAAAACCATGAGAAAACGAAAGCAACCATTACATGTACAACAACTGACAAAGAAGCAAGTGAAACACAAGGGCTATAAATACATGGGCAAACAAGCTAAACAAGCTAACAAGGGGGCGTGGTTAATCTGAAACACCTGGGGAGACTAATAGACATAACAGGTAGTGATGGCCAAATGAAGCGTTTCGAAGCATTATTGCTTTCTGATACAATTGGCTTTATCCACAGCTTCACTACTTCCTGAACTTCAGCCAGCCCTTTGTTTCCTGTCTGCCAGTATTGGAAAAACGGATTAATCCAGGTGTGCCTGGCCTCAGTAACAATAATCAGGCACACCTGGATTAATCAGTTTGTCGAAAATGGTTCATTACTCGAAGCTTCATTCAGATAGAAATTGCACCACCATCTCCTGGTGAAGTAAATGTAATGCAACAAAGCTGACAACCATAAAATGCAAGTAGGCTTATTTTAACGCCCCGTTTATTACGTGTTTACCGAGGCGATCAAAGCTGAAACAGTGTTAGTGCTGTGAATCTCATTTATGTAGGTGAATTTTACAGATACTGATGAATTTCATGTGTTCACCTTGATAATAAAACATTAAGCATGATGTGTGTGTGTGTTATTATTTCTTTAGACAAGGACAGAAGATCAAACCAGCTTAAAAAAAGTTGGAAACCATCACAGAAATTCTAATGGTTTCTATTAAGATACCAATAGGAACCATTGGCTTTTACCATTTAAACCACTATAATTCTTTTTTTGTAGTGTGTTTGGGACATATTCCATTAGAATTTAATGCCCCCACCAATAGAACCCAACACATATCAGTTGAGACCGTACAGAGACCACTATAATTCCCATTACAACCAATACAATTCCCATGAAAACCATTAAATCCAATAGAATTTCTGTAAATTTCTATAGTTTTTTTTAGCAGGGCAGTATCATGTGTGAAAGCTTTATCTTGTTTAGCTGTGGAAAGCAGAACTCTATAACTTGTTAACTGGTGGGACTGGTATTGTTGTATGTTGAAAAGGATGTGCTTGTGTAACTGGTTGTATAATGTAGCAGAGGGTTTTGAAGTTTCTGTCTTTGATGCATGTTTTTATGTAACAATGTTCATATGTTCTCTAATTAATAATACAAAATATAAAAAAATGTGGCATAGGGTGTGCTTTGAGTATATCATGCAGAAGGCTTAGACAAAGTGTTTATTAAATTTTATGTCATTTATTCAGGAATAGGCTATTATTTTCTCCACAGTCTGTATAAGAAATACAGCCGCCAGGTGTCAAACCTGTCAACACTGGATTGGGCTGTCAAAGCAGTCAGGTGGTTCACTACAGGAGTGAACCAGTGTGTTTGCTTCAGAAGTCATTTTCACGTGACTAGTGACGTAATGATACAAGCTCCGAAGCAGTGGTTCATTGCAAGGACCGTTCGAGTTTGAAGCAAGCTTCGGAGGGTCGGTGTCAGACGTAACATCACTAATAACAGGGGACCGCTGAACATGAAAAGACAGAAACACATGGCAGACAAGAACAAGACACACAAAACCCAAACCGTGAAAAGAATGAACAAACACTTCTTTATATACATATTCCTAAAGTTTGGGGTCGGTACGATTTTTTTAATGCTTTTTAAATAAGTCTCTTTTACTCACCAAGGCTGCATTTATTTGATCAAAATATTTTAACATGTATATTCATTAGTTATTGTTCATCAATCCAGTACAAGTCTGCCTTTTTTGAGTTTCTTTAATGAGACCAGCATAGTCGAGATCATCTCAGGACTGGTGCATTAGTGATGTAGCCTACTGCTAAAAAACCCTCAGTCCAACTAGGGGTGGGCGCTATACCGATATGAACGTGACTACCGGTAGTACAGTTTTTTTTATTCGCTTTGGTACTATTATCGCAAATATGTGGTAAAACCTCACAACTGTTAGTACACAACTCAAAGCAGATCATCAAAAAGTCTGTTTTTTCAAACATGTACAACAGTACAATGCACATAATTACCACATCTAATCAGTGTGTCATCAAAGAAATACCTTTCATATGAAGTAATTGTCTTTCACAATGCAATGCTCACAATTCTTTTGATATGCTTCTCATCTGATTTGCATAAATACATTTGACCAACACTTAATCCAACTGATCTTAATAGTTAATTACTGAACTGTTTGGTAAACCAATAGATTTTCATTTAGCAATATACAGTATATGGATTTTGAGAACTACAGAAATAAAATGTGTTTGTACGAACATATAAATTACGTGTAACCACACATGATGAATACTCATTATTGCTAATTGATTTCACATAGTGGTAACCACAATTGGTCACTATATATAAAAGTGGGGGTGTAAACACTGGCAATTTCTTTCAACATGGAGCAGGATAGACAGCAAGGAATAAGAAGAGCTCGTGGACAAGGAATCCGTCAGAGAGGTGGGCATGGGCATCAACAGAGAGGTCAGAGAGGTGGGCATGGGCATCAACAGAGAGTTTAGAGAGGTGGGCATGAGGCACCAACAGAGAGGTCAGAGAGGTGGGCATGGGCATCAACAGAGAGTTTAGAGAGGTGGGCATGGGCACCGTCAGAGAGGTGGGCATGAGGCATCAACAGAGAGGTCAAAGAGGTGGGCATGGGCATCAACAGAGAGGTCAGAGAGGTGGGCATGGGCACCGTCAGAGAGGTGGGCATGAGGCATGAACAGAGAGGTCAGAGAGGTGGGCATGGGCACCGTCAGAGAGATGGGCATGAGCCATCAACAGAGAGGTCAGAGAGGTGGGCACAGGGTCCGTCAAAGGGTTGGTCATCAGAGAGAGGGAGGCAGAACTGTTGTCTCTAATGAAGTCCGGGCCATCAGCGTCGATCATGTGGTGAACCGAGGCCTTACTATGGCAGAGGCTGCCAGATTAGTTGATCCAAATCTAAAAAGATCAAATGTCAATTATATCATCCGAACTTTTCGCCAAGAAAACCGGTAAGTGTGGAGGATGTATACTATTACATTTACAGTAAATTGTAATGCATGTAAAGTCATCAGACATGTTACAGTATTGGTACAGTATGATTTATTGACAGTATACTCTGTTCTATGCTTAGAATTGACAGAAAACCCCATACCCCAGTGGTGGCCGTGGCCGTGGCCGTGTGCTGACCGACCAGCAAGAGTGGGTAGTGGTGGATATGGTGAGGGCCAGGAATGATATGCGGCTGTCGGAAATAAAGCAGGCAATTGAGGAGAACAATGACACCTTTGCCAATGTGGCATCCATCAGCCTACCAACAGTAGGCTGCTTTTTAAAGAGGCACCAGGTGTCAATGAAACATATTTACCTGGTGCCTTTTGAGAGAAACAATTAGGTGAAACGACTAAGGGCTGAGTATGTTCAGGTACAGCATAAATTGTATTACTGTTACTATTTGATGCATCACTTACATCATATGTATATTGGAACAAAACTGTAAAAAGAACTAACCAAAATATATATATTTTAGAGGGTTATGGTGCTTGACGCTGATGTGAACCATCACAAGTACATTTTTGTTGATGAAGCGGGCTTTAACCTGGCCAAAACTCATCGCCGTGAACGGAACATCATCGGCCAACGGACCACTGTCCAAGTGCCTGGAGGAAACATCTCCATGTGCGCAGCGATCTGTGAAAATAGTGTCGTAGGCCATTACTTGGCCCCTATAATGCTGCACTTCTTATTGAGTTTCTCAATGAAATTGAGCCGGCCTGTCAAGGTGAAGGGGTCGACTATGTAATTGTGTGGGACAATGTCAGGTTCCACCACACAGAGGAAGTTCAAGCATGGTTTCAGGCCCATGCCCGATTCATGACCCTCTACCTGCCTCCATACTGCCCTTTCCTCAACCGTATTGAGGAATGTTTTTCAGCATGGTGGTGGAAGGTGTATGATCGCCAACCCCTGGAGCGTGCCATCTTCCTTCAGGCCATGGATGATGCATGTGATGACATCAGTGTAGACCAATGTCAAGCATGGATTCGTCCCGCCAAAAGGCTTTTCCAAGGTGAATGAACAATGATAACATTCTTTGTGATGTGGATGAGAATTAATGGCCAAATGCTCAAGACAGGCTTGATCCAAATTAATGCAATGTGTGCACTAAATGTTATGTTTTGTTCTCATTTAGTTATATTTCATTATAGAAAGTTTACCTATGTTACAATTATATCTGAAAAATAAAAACTAATATGCCCAAATGATTGTAGAGGATGTATTCATTGATCCTTCACTTGATTACACATAGGATGGAAATTTTGGAAATTATAGATTATGTAAATGTTGGGTAATGTAAGTGTATTAATGTGAAAACTGTGTAATCTATCTTTTATAGTACTGTAGCATATTAATTTCAGCACTTCTAAGGCCGATTTGAAACATGTATCTTGCATTGTTTGCTGTTGGATAGTAGTTATTACCGGACACCATGTGTCAAAATGATTGATGACTTCCGGTTGACCTTTGACCTTTTCCGGTCCCGCCCTTTTCCTGGTGTGCATCCGTTATCTATAGATAAGGATTGACCTATTGACCCCACCCATCCAATCGATGTGTTTTGAGAGATTGTGCATCCGGCGTCTATTGTTAAGGGTCAAGCAGTTGACCCCGCCTATCCGATCGATGAAATGTTTTGACCATCTGGCCTCTATTGATAAGGGTTGTGGTGTTGAGCTATCTGATCAATCAACTGTTTTGGCATTCCAGAGGCCATAGTGGTTTCAATGTGATGTGGGTAATGTGAGAGGAAAAAAGTCAGTGTCACAGACGCTCCCCCTACCTCTGCTCTGGCCTCTATTGATAAGGGTTGTGGTGTTGAGCTATCTGATCAATCAACTGTTTTGGCATTCCAGAGGCCATTGTGTTTTGCTGTGTAATGTGAGAGGAAAAAAGTCAGTGTCACAGGCTGTCCCTCACCTCCCCTCTCTATGTGTGTCACAGACACTCCCCCTACCTCTGCAAGTGTGGCATTCCAGAGGCCATTGTGGTTTCCTGTGTAATGTGAGAGGAAAAAAGTCAGTGTCACAGGCTGTCCCTCTGTATGTGTGTCACTGACGCTCCCCGTAACTCTGCAAGTGTGTCACGGGGGTTCTTGCCTACCCCTCCATGTCTGCTCTGATATCTGAAACAATGTTACATAAACAGGGTCTATCGTTTAAAATATTATTCAAATGAAAGCAGAGTTGAAAAACATACTGGTCTTTATAAATGTTTATAAAATAATTTAACTATAGTTGAAAACGTATAGTTTAAATGATGTAAATGAAATGGTTATAAAATAATTTAACTAAGGTTGAAACATACTATTCTTTATAAATGTATAAATGAAATGTTTATAAAATAATTTTACTATAGTTGAAAACATAGTTTAAATGATGTAAACGAAATGGTTATAAAATAATTTAACTAAGGTTGAAACATACTATTCTTTATAAATGTATAAATGAAATGGTTATAAAATGGTGTAAATGAAATGGTTATAAAATAATTGAACTAAGGTTGATCGTTTAAAATATTATTCAAATGAAACTAGAGTTGAAAAACATACTGGTCTTTATAATTGTATAAATGAAATGTTTATAAAATAAAATAATTTTACTATAGTTGAAAACATAGCTAAAATGGTGTAAATGAAATGGTTATAAAATAATTTAACTAAGGTTGAAACATACTATTGTTTATAAATGTATAAATGAAATGGTTATAAAATAATTTAACTATAGTTGAAAACATAGTTAAAATGGTGTAAATTAAATGGTTATAAAATAATTTAACTAAGGTTGAAACATACTATTCTTTATAAATGTATAAATGAAATGGTTATAAAATAATTTAACAATAGTTGAAAACATATAGTTAAAATGGTGTAAATGACTGTGTGTGTGTGTGTGTGTGTGTGTGTGTGTGTGTGTGTGTGTGTGTGTGTGTGTGTGTGTGTGTGTGTCATGGTGTCAAAGCACTAAACAATCTATCTCTGATACACACGGATGAATAGGTATTTGTTTAAAAACACTGATCCGATACATTTTGTTGACCCTTTGAATTAAATTAAAAAGTACTTATACATATACATATATTATACTCATATACATCCTCATTGTAATTTATTTATCCAATTTCAAAGACTTTTTCAGTATGCGCTCATTAAAAACCTCTCAAACATTTTTAAGTTTTACTATTGTAAATCAGAAACACCTGTCATTTTGACTACCCTTATTTATTGTATCTTAAAGAGGTCATCTCTTTTGGGGTTGAATATTGAGAAAATTGTAATGATCTTTTGAAATAATAGTTCAATGTTTTTTAATGGATAAGCTGCAAACACATTTCATTTTGTAAGTGTAAGTTCTAGATGTGTGTTGCACCTTCCACTCTGCATATCAGAGGGGATGATAATCATTAACTGGTATTTTGGTCAGTTTCTCACACAAAGCTACTGTATGGTTTTGAAGATTTTGATATTATGGTACTTTTCATATGATAGCCTACTTTTATGGGGCTTTTTTTATTGTGGAGCTTGACAGGTCTCGTTCCTTTCACTTTCATTATAATGAAAAGAGGTGTGCAGGATATCTTTTTTAGAAATTCACCTTTTGTGTTTTACTGAAGAAAGAAAGTTATACAGGCTTAGAACTAGGTTTTCACAGTACCAACATTACAGTAGTCGGTACCAATATACCAGTCTCAATACCAGTTCTCACTACCAGTTTTGGTACCATAGCAAAAACGATTTAAACTATTTTGTTTAATAAAAAAAAAAAAAAAAAAAATTTGAATGGCTTATATAGAAAACGAGCAAAGAATGCTCCTTTTAATAAATATGCCTGGGAGCCAGGGTTGCCAGGTTTTTGCTACAAAACTAGCCGAATGGTCAAAGTCAAAGTTTATTCATATAGCACAATTTATACAGCGACAGATGACCAATGTGCTTTACACTACATCATAAAACATAAAACAAAACAAAGGAAAAGGATAAAAAAAAAACATCATATATGAAAGGAATGTGAGTATATATCAGCATTTAATGATCATTAAATGCCAGAGAGAATAAATAGGTTTTTAACAAAGACTTAAAAAGAGGAAGGGATGGCGCGGATCTAATCTGGATAGACAAGCTGTTCCAAAGTTTAGGGTCCACAACAGAAAATGCACAATGTCCCCTTTGCTGTAATCTGAATCTAGGGACAACTACGTTTTTTTTTGTCCCAGATCTGAAAGGGACTAATAGATTAGAGATGTAGGATGGCGCCGGATTATTCAAACATTTACAAACAAACAAAAGGATTTTAAAATCAACTTTAAAACGAACCAATGAAGTCATGATAAAATTTCAGTGATCATCATGTTTTTGCATAGACATGGTTATAAAATAATTTAACTAAGGTTGAAACATACTATTCTTTATAAATGTATAAATGAAATGGTTATAAAATAATTTAACTATAGTTGAAAACATATAGTTAAAATGGTGTAAATGAAATGGTTATAAAATAATTTAACTAAGGTTGAAACATACTATTCTTTATAAATGTATAAATGAAATGTTTATAAAATAATTTAACAATAGTTGAGGTCACCAGCATCAGTTGTCAATGTTAAATAAATATAATTGAGATTTGGTACTGTGGAGTGCTCTGAAGCCAGACTGAAGTCTCAAATAGAGATAGTATTTAGGTTAAGATAAGAATCAAGTCGACGTAACTCAACTTTTTCGAGACCTTTGAAGATGAAAGGTAAATTAGAAATGGGCCTATAGTTTTCAATGAAGTTGCTACTTTTTATACTCATTTGTATAATTATTGACCAAATATATGTTCAGCTGTGGCATTTCCACCAGCAGAGAAGCACTTCCACTCACCTGGAAAGTAATTAGAAATATTAATATTTCCTTTGACTGTTGAATTTAATATGACAGGTGCTGAAACATTGCTTCCATTTTGGGCAGAGATATTGATTTTAGAGACTCCATAAGGCTCCACGGTTGCCCCCTTTTTCTTCTGATAGAGAGGAAAGACACATAATTAATGATATTTTTTAACCATAGTTTGTACGCAGGGCCTATAACAGAAATCAGCCCTGATCTGACTGGTGTGTTTCATAGGGCTGTGTACATTACCATAATACGACGTGTCCATCTGCTGTTTTCAGTGCACTCCTCTAATCTGAAATGACCAGCTTAACCTGAGAAAAAAAGGCAAATATTATGTAGGGGTGAAGTTTGGTTAATTGTGACACTTTTTGCCACTGAGCTAACTGGGAAAAAACTATTATGCAATTGTTCACTCATAAGTGACGATTTTTCTTTTTTTTTTTTTTTTTCTTTTCTTTTTTTTTTTACGTAATTAGCAATATACTAGGTAGCCTAGAAATTGCATTGATTTATCTCCAAATAAGTTTACTACCATTTATTGATTAAGTGTGTCAGATACCGATCATAATAGTGTATTTATTACTTACCTCCTTCCCAAATGTATAATTAGAATAAAATTCAGACAGTTATTTTTATGGCAGTAAAACGATGCTAACCTGTCACTAGCAAGCACTATTATAAACAATGGCTGAAAGAATCTGAAAGCTTCTTAAAAACGATACTATGTTAAAATTTTATTAGGATAACATTATTGTTTATATTTGAACAACTAGTTGCCCATGGTTAAATTAAGGACTAGGCTACATCTTTTGTTACAACAAGAACGGGTTGGAGTAGCCTATTAAAGAGGACATGTGTTCTTAATAGTATGTTGTCATATTTCTAACAACAGCAAGCATTTGATGAATTGAAGAGATACATTCGACTGCGCAGGCGCACATAAATAATGCGTCACGCTGAACGTCAATTCACGTCACCCCCTTTATTTTTTTTAATGCAACAAAAAATATACAAAGATTAGCATACATGCGTACACCTCACAACAAGTAGAAAACATACATAAGGATATGTAAAATAAAGTAGGGGTAAAATTACAATAATTTAAAGTAACAAAAAGCTTCACAGGTCTTCCTTGCTTTTTTGTTAAATTTGATCTAATGTAGTACCATTTTTTATTACTTGCGTGATGACTTCATAAATTAGGCTAGGCTATACTGCGTGGTCATCCTTATGCTTCCATCTATCCATCACTCAATCATAGCAACTAGTTAAGTCTCGGTTTTCATATGTTGTGCAAATGTATATTATTAGGCTAAATATTATTTTAAATAACTTATTTATGGTAAAAACCGAGTCTCAAGTAGTCTATCACTTACAACTGACGAAGATTTCTAATTACATAGTTACATTTATAGCGCTTTTTACAATAGGCTACAGATTGTTTCAAAGCAGCTTTACAGTGATAACGGGAAATAAGGGAACAACGTTTGTTTTGGCTGTTCAGCAGCTCTAGAAGAAAACTGTCATCCAGCTCGAGTAAGTTTGATTCAATTCCGTTGTAAATCGGAATGTCATCGGCCAGCTCAGTTCAGTTATCAGTGTCAGATCAATAATATTGTTGATTATTAAGATATATGTAGATAATCTTCTAAACGTAATAAAATTAGGCTTCGTCTTGTGATTGTAACAATAGTTTAATAGATCGCAGGAAATACTGTGATTCGGTGATCTTATTATTACTTTTTTTAATTATTATTAATAAAGTCAAGAAAATGATAAACCCCATAATTACCTGTCGCTTGTACATCGCTGTGTATCCTGCGTGCTTGAGCAGATAGTGATGCCTGAGAGGAAAAAAACTTTCACGTTTAATTTGACAATGAGACCAGTCAAAGTGCACTACATACATTTTTTTATCACTGTGAAACCATCCATCCTGTACACTCAACTCTTTAGAAAGCAATCTTTTTTCCCCAGAAATGTGTCACTTTGGTTTTCAGTGGCATTGCATAGGCTATAATTTTTAAATTATAGGTGCTGATATAATTGATCTTTGTTTTTATTTTTTAAATGTTTCAACAGGGGTTTAGATTTTTATTATTATTATTATTATTATACATTTTATTTATAGGCGCCTTTCTTGAAACTCAAGGTCACCTTACAACATCATCAACAATAACAAATTTAAAAAGCAATGAGACACAAGACATATAAAAAAAAATAAAAAAAAAAATAAAAAAAAACAACAACAAAAAAAAACAAAAAAACAAAGTGCAGTTATGGTCAAAGGGAATAAGCTATTCTAAACAGATAAGTTTTGAGTTTGGATTTGAAAAGTGAAAGAGAGTCAATTTTACGGAGGTCTGGTGGAAGCGAATTCTAGAGCTGAGGAGCAGAGAAACTGAAAGCTCTACTCCCCATAGTAACAAGGCGGACACGGGGAACAGTAAAATGAATAAAAGAAGAGGATCTTAGAGTACGCGTGTGTGTGGGTATATGGAGGAGATCAGAAAGATATGAAGGGGCTAGATTATGAATGGCTTTAAAAGTAAGAAGAAGTATTTTGTAGTTGATACGATAAATAATAGGGAGCCAATGCAGCTGTTGTAGGATAGGAGTGATGTGATAAATAGGAGGGGTGCGAGTAATGATACGAGCTGCCGAGTTTTGTACCAGTTGAAGTTTATGAAGAGTTTTATGTGGGAGGCCAAACAAAAGGGAATTACAATAATCTAAACGGGAGGTGACTAAGCTGTGAACAAGAATGGCAGTCGAGTGCGGCGTGAGGAAAGGACGCAAACGGTTGATATTACGAAGATGATAATAAGTAGACCGGTAACGTTGTTAACATGAGATGTAAAGGAGAGGGTGCTATCAAAGATGACACCCAAACTCTTAACCTGAGGGGATCGGGGAAATGAAGGAGCTATCAATAAGAATAGAGAAATTATGGATTTTGTTTAATGTTGATTTTGTACCTATAAGAAGCAATTCTGTTTTATTACTATTTAATTTAAGGAAATTTGATGTGAACCAGGATTTTATGTCAAGAAGGCAGTTAGTAAGGGAAGATGGTGGAAGTGTGGAATTAGGTTTAGTTGAAAGATAGAGCTGGGTGTCATCTGCGTAGCAATGGAAATTAATATGATGTTTACGGAAGATGTAACCAAGGGGAAGAAGATAAATAATAAACAGTAAGGGCCCCAGAACAGAGCCCTGCGGCACGCCTGTTATGACAGGGACAGAATAAGAGGTGAATGATTTTAACTGAATAAACTGAGTGCGGCCAGAGAGATATGAATTAAACCAGTTAAGAGGTATATTAGTAATTACAATAGAGGAGAGTCTGTCAAGAAGTATGGTGTGTGAAATAGTATCGAAGGCCGCACTCAGATCAAGCAGAAGAAGAATGGAAAGTAAACCAGAATCAGCTGCTAGAAGAAGGTTGTTAGTGGTTTCAAGTAATGCTGTTTCCGTACTATGATGCGGACGGATTTAGGACACCAGTAGGTCACCTGATGGAGTTTTAGGACACCAGTGGGTCACCTGATGGAGTTTTAGGACACCAGTGGGTCACCTGATGGAGTTTTTCGGTTCCTTGCCACTGTTGCCTTTGGCTTGCTCAGTTGGGGATATTCAAATTAATTAACCAAGCATTAATACCATTGATCAGCCCTACCAAACGTGGATGTTTTTTCACTAAGAAACAAACATTGTTATGTTATTTGATTGATCTGATCAGCATGTTCAGCACAAATGTTTTATCAATGTGAGTCAAAGTCTCATCAGAGACTAAAGCAATACTGTCATGTCAAATATTTACATTAATGTAAATATTTTGAAAGTAGCATTCCACTACAGTGAATATAATAATTTCCGACCTATTTCGAATCTTCCATTCATCTCCAAAATTTTGGAAAAAATAGTGGCTGTTCAACTCCATACTCATCTTTCTTACAATAATCTATATGAGCAATTCCAGTCAGGTTTCCGTCAAGTCAAGTCAAGTCAAGTGTATTTATATAGCGCTTTTCACAATATAAATTGCATCAAAGCAGCTTCACAATATCAATCAAATAACATAACAATGTTTGTTTCTTAGTGAAAAAACATCCACGTTTGGTAGGGCTGATCAATGGTATTAATGCTTGGTTAATTAATTTGAATATCCCCAACTGAGCAAGCCAAAGGCAACAGTGGCAAGGAACCGAAAAACTCCATCAGGTGACCCACTGGTGTCCTAAAACTCCATCAGGTGACCCACTGGTGTCCTAAAACTCCATCAGGTGACCCACTGGTGTCCTAAAACTCCATCAGGTGACCCACTGGTGTCCTAAATCCGTCCGCATCATAGTACGGAAACAGCATTACTTGAAACCACTAACAACCTTCTTCTAGCAGCTGATTCTGGTTTACTTTCCATTCTTCTTCTGCTTGATCTGAGTGCGGCCTTCGATACTATTTCACACACCATACTTCTTGACAGACTCTCCTCTATTGTAATTACTAATATACCTCTCAACTGGTTTAATTCATATCTCTCTGGCCGCACTCAGTTTATTCAGTTAAAATCATTCACCTCTTATTCTGTCCCTGTCATAACAGGCGTGCCGCAGGGCTCTGTTCTGGGGCCCTTACTGTTTATTATTTATCTTCTTCCCCTTGGTTACATCTTCCGTAAACATCATATTAATTTCCATTGCTACGCAGATGACACCCAGCTCTATCTTTCAACTAAACCTAATTCCACACTTCCACCATCTTCCCTTACTAACTGCCTTCTTGACATAAAATCCTGGTTCACATCAAATTTCCTTAAATTAAATAGTAATAAAACAGAATTGCTTCTTATAGGTACAAAATCAACATTAAACAAAATCCATAATTTCTCTATTCTTATTGATAGCTCCTTCATTTCCCCCATCCCCTCAGGTTAAGAGTTTGGGTGTCATCTTTGATAGCACCCTCTCCTTTACATCTCATGTTAACAACGTTACCGGTCTACTTATTATCATCTTCGTAATATCAACCGTTTGCGTCCTTTCCTCACGCCGCACTCGACTGCCATTCTTGTTCACAGCTTAGTCACCTCCCGTTTAGATTATTGTAATTCCCTTTTGTTTGGCCTCCTACATAAAACTCTTCATAAACTTCAACTGGTCCAAAACTCGGCAGCTCGTATCATTACTCGCACCCCTCCTATTTATCACATCACTCCTATCCTACAACAGCTGCATTGGCTCCCTATTATTTATCGTATCAACTACAAAATACTTCTTCTTACTTTTAAAGCCATTCATAATCTAGCCCCTTCATATCGTTCTGATCTCCTCCATATACCCACACACACGCGTACTCTAAGATCCACTTCTTTTATTCATTTTACTGTTCCCCGTGTCCGCCTTGTTACTATGGGGAGTAGAGCTTTCAGTTTCTCTGCTCCTCAGCTCTGGAATTCGCTTCCACCGGACCTCCGTAAAATTGACTCTCTTTCACTTTTCAAATCCAAACTCAAAACTTATCTGTTTAGAATAGCTTATTCCCTTTGACCATAACTGCACTTTGTTTTTTTTTTTGTTTTGTTTTTTATATATGTCTTGTGTCTCATTGCTTTTTAAATTTGTTATTGTTGATGATGTTGTAAGGTGACCTTGAGTGTCAAGAAAGGCGCCTATAAATAAAATGTATAATAATAATAATAATAATAAAAAAATCTAAACCCCTGTTGAAACATTTAAAAAATAAAAACAAAGATCAATTATATCAGCACCTATAATGCAAAAATTATAGCCTATGCAATGCCACTGAAAACCAAAGTGACACATTTCTGGGGAAAAAGATTGCTTTCTAAAGAGTTGAGTGTACAGGATGGATGGTTTCACAGTGATAAAAAAATGTATGTAGTGCACTTTGACTGGTCTCATTGTCAAATTAAACGTGAAAGTTTTTTTCCTCTCAGGCATCACTATCTGCTCAAGCACGCAGGATACACAGCGATGTACAAGCGACAGGTAATTATGGGGTTTGTCATTTTCTTGACTTTGTTAATAATAATTAAAAAAAAGTAATAATAAGATCACCGAATCACAGTATTTCCTGCGATCTATCAAACTATTGTTACAATCACAAGACGAAGCCTAATTTTATTACGTTTAGAAGATTATCTACATATATCTTAATAATCAACAATATTATTGATCTGACACTGATAACTGAACTGAGCTGGCCGATGACATTCCGATTTACAACGGAATTGAATCAAACTTACTCGAGCTGGATGACAGTTTTCTTCTAGAGCTGCTGAACAGCCAAAACAAACGTTGTTGCCTTATTTCCCGTTATCACTGTAAAGCTGCTTTGAAACAATCTGTAGCCTATTGTAAAAAGCGCTATAAATGTAACTATGTAATTAGAAATCTTCGTCAGTTGTAAGTGATAGACTACTTGAGACTCGGTTTTTAACATAAATAAGTTATTTAAAATAATATTTAGCCTAATAATATACATTTGCACAACATATGAAAAACCGAAACTTAACTAGTTGCTATGATTGAGTGATGGATAGATGGAAGCATAAGGATGACCACGCAGTATAGCCTAGCCTACTTTATGAAGTCATCACGCAAGTAATAAAAAATGGTACTACATTAGATCAAATTTAACAAAAAAGCAAGGAAGACCTATGAAGCTTTTTGTTACTTTAAATTATTGTAATTTTACCCCTACTTTATTTTACATATCCTTATGTATGTTTTCGACTTGTTGTGAGGTGTACGCATGTATGTTAATCTTTGTATATTTTTTGTTGCATTAAAAAAAAATAAAGGGCGTGACGTGAATTGACGTTCAGCGTGACGCATTATTTATGTGCGCCTGCGCGATCGAATGTATCTCTTCAATTCATCAAATGCTTGCTGTTGTTAGAAATATGACAACATACTGTTAAGAACACATGTCCTCTTTAATAGGCTACTCCAACCCGTTCTTGTTGTAACAAAAGATGTAGCCTAGTCCTTAATTTAACCATGGGCAACTAGTTGTTCAAATATAAACAATAATGTTATCCTAATAAAATTTTAACATAGTATCGTTTTTAAGAAGCTTTCAGATTCTTTCAGCCATTGTTTATAATAGTGCTTGCTAGTGACAGGTTAGCATCGTTTTACTGCCATAAAAATAACTGTCTGAATTTTATTCTAATTATACATTTGGGAAGGAGGTAAGTAATAAATAAATTATTATGATTGGTATCTGACACACTTAATCAATAAATGGTAGTAAACTTATTTAGAGATAAATCAATGCAATTTCTAGGCTACCTAGTATATTGCTAATTACGTAAAAAAAAAAAAAAGGAAAAAAAAAAAAAAAAGAAAAATCGTCACTTATGAGTGAACAATTGCATAATAGTTTTTTCCCAGTTAGCTCAGTGGCAAAAAGTGTCACAATTAACCAAACTTCACCCCTACATAATATTTGCCTTTTTTTCTCAGGTTGAGCTGGTCATTTCAGATTAGAGGAGTGCACTGAAAACAGCAGATGGACACGTCGTATTATGGTAATGTACACAGCCCTATGAAACACACCAGTCAGATCAGGGCTGATTTCTGTTATAGGCCCTGCGTACAAACTATGGTTAAAAAAATATCATTAATTATGTGTCTTTCCTCACAATCAGAAGAAAAAGGGGGGAAACCGTGGAGCCTTATGGAGTCTCTAAAATCAATATCTCTGCCCAAAATGGAAGCAATGTTTCAGCACCTGTCATATTAAATTCAACAGTCAAAGGAAATATTAATATTTCTAATTACTTTCCAGGTGAGTGGAAGTGCTTCTCTGCTGGTGGAAATGCCACAGCTGAACATATATTTGGTCAATAATTATACAAATGAGTATAAAAAGTAGCAACTTCATTGAAAACTATAGGCCCATTTCTAATTTACCTTTCATCTTCAAAGGTCTCGAAAAAGTTGTGTTACGTCGACTTGATTCTTATCTTAACCTAAATACTATCTCTATTTGAGACTTCAGTCTGGCTTCAGAGCACTCCACAGTACCAAATCTCAATTATATTTATTTAACATTGACAACTGATGCTGGTGACCTCAACTATTGTTAAATTATTTTATAAACATTTCATTTATACATTTATAAAGAATAGTATGTTTCAACCTTAGTTAAATTATTTTATAACCATTTCATTTACACCATTTTAACTATATGTTTTCAACTATAGTTAAATTATTTTATAACCATTTCATTTATACATTTATAAAGAATAGTATGTTTCAACCTTAGTTAAATTATTTTATAACCATGTCTATGCAAAAACATGATGATCACTGAAATTTTATCATGACTTCATTGGTTCGTTTTAAAGTTGATTTTAAAATCCTTTTGTTTGTTTGTAAATGTTTGAATAATCCGGCGCCATCCTACATCTCTAATCTATTAGTCCCTTTCAGATCTGGGACAAAAAAACGTAGTTGTCCCTAGATTCAGATTACAGCAAAGGGGACATTGTGCATTTTCTGTTGTGGACCCTAAACTTTGGAACAGCTTGTCTATCCAGATTAGATCCGCGCCATCCCTTCCTCTTTTTAAGTCTTTGTTAAAAACCTATTTATTCTCTCTGGCATTTAATGATCATTAAATGCTGATATATACTCACATTCCTTTCATATATGATGTTTTTTTTTTTATCCTTTTCCTTTGTTTTGTTTTATGTTTTATGATGTAGTGTAAAGCACATTGGTCATCTGTCGCTGTATAAATTGTGCTATATGAATAAACTTTGACTTTGACCATTCGGCTAGTTTTGTAGCAAAAACCTGGCAACCCTGGCTCCCAGGCATATTTATTAAAAGGAGCATTCTTTGCTCGTTTTCTATATAAGCCATTCACATTTTTTTTTTTTTTTTTTTTATTAAACAAAATAGTTTAAATCGTTTTTGCTATGGTACCAAAACTGGTAGTGAGAACTGGTATTGAGACTGGTATATTGGTACCGACTACTGTAATGTTGGTACTGTGAAAACCTAGTTCTAAGCCTGTATAACTTTCTTTCTTCAGTAAAACACAAAAGGTGAATTTCTAAAAAAGATATCCTGCACACCTCTTTTCATTATAATGAAAGTGAAAGGAACGAGACCTGTCAAGCTCCACAATAAAAAAAGCCCCATAAAAGTAGGCTATCATATGAAAAGTACCATAATATCAAAATCTTCAAAACCATACAGTAGCTTTGTGTGAGAAACTGACCAAAATACCAGTTAATGATTATCATCCCCTCTGATATGCAGAGTGGAAGGTGCAACACACATCTAGAACTTACACTTACAAAATGAAATGTGTTTGCAGCTTATCCATTAAAAAACATTGAACTATTATTTCAAAAGATCATTACAATTTTCTCAATATTCAACCCCAAAAGAGATGACCTCTTTAAGATACAATAAATAAGGGTAGTCAAAATGACAGGTGTTTCTGATTTACAATAGTAAAACTTAAAAATGTTTGAGAGGTTTTAAATGAGCGCATACTGAAAAAGTCTTTGAAATTGGATAAATAAATTACAATGAGGATGTATATGAGTATAATATATGTATATGTATAAGTACTTTTTAATTTAATTCAAACGGTCAACAAAATGTATCGGATCAGTGTTTTTAAACAAATACCTATTCATCCGTGTGTATCAGAGATAGATTGTTTAGTGCTTTGACACCATGACACACACACACACACACACACACACACACACACACACACACACACACACACAGTCATTTACACCATTTTAACTATATGTTTTCAACTATTGTTAAATTATTTTATAACCATTTCATTTATACATTTATAAAGAATAGTATGTTTCAACCTTAGTTAAATTATTTTATAACCATTTAATTTACACCATTTTAACTATGTTTTCAACTATAGTTAAATTATTTTATAACCATTTCATTTATACATTTATAAACAATAGTATGTTTCAACCTTAGTTCAATTATTTTATAACCATTTCATTTACACCATTTTAGCTATGTTTTCAACTATAGTAAAATTATTTTATTTTATAAACATTTCATTTATACAATTATAAAGACCAGTATGTTTTTCAACTCTAGTTTCATTTGAATAATATTTTAAACGATCAACCTTAGTTCAATTATTTTATAACCATTTCATTTACACCATTTTATAACCATTTCATTTATACATTTATAAAGAATAGTATGTTTCAACCTTAGTTAAATTATTTTATAACCATTTCGTTTACATCATTTAAACTATGTTTTCAACTATAGTAAAATTATTTTATAAACATTTCATTTATACATTTATAAAGAATAGTATGTTTCAACCTTAGTTAAATTATTTTATAACCATTTCATTTACATCATTTAAACTATACGTTTTCAACTATAGTTAAATTATTTTATAAACATTTATAAAGACCAGTATGTTTTTCAACTCTGCTTTCATTTGAATAATATTTTAAACGATAGACCCTGTTTATGTAACATTGTTTCAGATATCAGAGCAGACATGGAGGGGTAGGCAAGAACCCCCGTGACACACTTGCAGAGTTACGGGGAGCGTCAGTGACACACATACAGAGGGACAGCCTGTGACACTGACTTTTTTCCTCTCACATTACACAGGAAACCACAATGGCCTCTGGAATGCCACACTTGCAGAGGTAGGGGGAGTGTCTGTGACACACATAGAGAGGGGAGGTGAGGGACAGCCTGTGACACTGACTTTTTTCCTCTCACATTACACAGCAAAACACAATGGCCTCTGGAATGCCAAAACAGTTGATTGATCAGATAGCTCAACACCACAACCCTTATCAATAGAGGCCAGAGCAGAGGTAGGGGGAGCGTCTGTGACACTGACTTTTTTCCTCTCACATTACCCACATCACATTGAAACCACTATGGCCTCTGGAATGCCAAAACAGTTGATTGATCAGATAGCTCAACACCACAACCCTTATCAATAGAGGCCAGATGGTCAAAACATTTCATTGATCGGATAGGCGGGGTCAACTGCTTGAACCTTAACAATAGACGCCGGATGCACAATCTCTCAAAACACATCGATTGGATGGGTGGGGTCAATAGGTCAATCCTTATCTATAGATAACGGATGCACACCAGGAAAAGGGCGGGACCGGAAAAGGTCAAAGGTCAACCGGAAGTCATCAATCATTTTGACACATGGTGTCCGGTAATAACTACTTTGGATGAACTGATTGTTAAAAGTAGGCCTACTAAACTGAAAGAAGATCATACTGTTGTGTTTCGGTGATTAAACCAAATGTTTTCAATACATATTACAATAATCTTGTGTTTGAAACACAAATGATGTGAAATGATTATGTGGACTGAAAACATGTGCAGAAGAAAGAATGACTAGCTCTGTAACAAGTGTGATCAGTTTGATAGATCAAGCCATGATATGGATTTTCTACGGAATCCTCGGTATCGCAAAATCCATATCATGGCACAACATAATAGTTGATATTATTATGATATTAACTACATTAACCGTAGATATTCATATTTTGCAGTTATATTGTTTTGTTCAATTTGGTACTCTTTACAACTTTTAACACTAATGACGATACAGAATCAAGGCTGAACTGAACGTTTAACCTTTTCCTCTACTGTGTCCAACTCGCGTAATGCAAAGGCATTAATAATCAAACACAGAGAGCATGGTAACAGTCCACGTTAATAGAGCACAAACCCGCCTCCTCAAACACACAACAGCAATAAAACATAAAATGAGCACATGCAACTGCAGTTTGCAAACTCGAAAGATTTAAATAAAATTAACAAATTAATTATAAATGAAAAACTAAAACTAAACGAAACTAACAACAGTTAGGCAACTGAAAAACTAACTCAAATAAAATAATAATGAGCAAAAATAAATCATCGTTTTCAAGGCTACTGTATGTTTGAGATGTCATGTTTTCATGAGGTTGAAAGATGCATTATCTTTGTTTTTACAAAACATTCACTGCTAATAATATTATTATCCACGTGGAGACATTTCCCCGCAATTTATGGAATACCAGGACATGACACAGACACACGCAAGCGCGCGTATACACACACACACACACACACACACACACACACACACACACACACACACACACACACACACACACACACACTGGTCCACTATCTTTGTGGGGGACTCTCCATTGACGTAATGGTTTTTATACTGTACAAACTACAGTATATTCTCTCTCCTTACACTAATTAATTAGTTTGTATGAATTTTTCATAGTTTTTTCTTATATACTTTTAAGTTCCCTTTATTTGGTGCTTTGTTCAATCTCAAACCATTATTTTATTTTTATTATTAAGACTTCTGCACAAGAATTAACTGTAATATGCAAACATTAAACTTAAATTAAGCGTCTCGCTTTGGTCAACACTGGAAGTGTGCAGCTTACTCTGCTAAACTACAATTACTAAAACTATAACTAAAACTGAAACTAAATAAAATAAAAACTAAATAGAAATGTGTTTGCAAAATAAAAACTAAACTAAAACTAACAAAACCATTAATGAAACTAACTAAAACTAAACTGAAATTTAAAGCAAAATTGAAAACGATATTAAAATAAAAACTAATTTAAAAGAGCAAAATTATAATAATAACAGATATTCCCGGAGACGGAGCACGCCCGAAGACGGCTCTCACTCAGAAATCAATAAAGTCTTCATTCGCTGCCGGTACTCATTATGGCAAGACGAGCAAATTGCCTGTAATTTAACTACGGTGTACTAAAATTGATTTTTTTTTTTTAATATATATATATCGCGATATAATATCGATATCATCCGTTCAGTGAAAAATATTGTAAAATGAATTTTTGCTCATATCGCCCACCCCTAAGTCCAAACCAAACACAGAAAAGCCAGAGCTGAGATAGAGCACAGATACAGGAACAAAAAACACAGACACAATGACTAGGCTACCTCATCAAAATTGAAAAACGTCTGACTACTTTTGATGTAAAATGTTTTACTGTTCTGTGTGTAGCTAAACATGATGGCATTTTGACCAGCTGAGAACTCGTGAAGAACTTATAAATTGTGTAAAGGAGTCAAAACAGCATCAGGAATCCCTCCGTCACACACACAAAAGAAGATCTACTGCACCTGTAGGCCTACTGATCGGCAACATCACGACTATGATGAGAAAAAACAGCTGTGCTTAAGCATTCTGTCATTTTTAGGGTCGCATCTTGTGACATCATGTCCCGTTTTTTTTTAGTTTCCATGGCTTTGGTCCTTGTTGCGTTCATTTTTCAGTCGAACTGCAGAGTTTGTTTAGAAGCGGATCGAGACTCATCTTTTCAGCATCTCAGTCCGCTTGTTTGGTGTGCACCAGGGTTCGTTTTCATCACACCAAACATGCCAAGTGTGAACACACCCTTAAATCATAGTTCGAATTACAGTCCCCCAAAGGGACAGAAATATCAGTTTTGGTGGGGTCAGATAATTTTTCTGATATTGTGAAAAAATATAATTACAGTTACAAGTCAACTATTTTCACTGTAGGAACATTTTAATATAAAGCGATTTCAGACACCCCTATTGTGGACCGTACACCGTGCCATTTTTAACCACCGTGGCATGAAGCAACGGAGATAGAGAACAGTTTGCTGCTGCTGACGTGCATGGATAAATGTAAGTTGCTAGCTGACGTCTGGCTTGTTGATTTTACATCCTTCATTTATTAACGTGTTTTGTTCTTTCATAGCTCATGTCACGTCTTCATACATTGATGCAGCTACTTACCTGCTACTTACCCACTGAGGCTAGTAAAGTGGACCTTGGTTAGTTAGCAAGGTTAGATAGCAAGATAATTCTCTATTTAAATCAAGCTTTACATTGTGGTGAGGTAAAATCTATTATCATTTCCAAGGAGATTAACTCCATAGGTGTCCATTCTCATTTTATCTTAAATAAATGATTGTGCCCTTTTGAAATGAGTTTGGCTCAGATTCGTGTTGTTTTTATATTATGCACAAGAGGGTCTGATGTAGCTAAGCCTATAACATCAGTGAAACCTGAGGAAACATAAAAAGAGCCAAGCAACCGAGGCTATACATGCTAGTATTTGAATTGCTTTTTAATTGGTTAGTATTGTTTTAATATATTATTTCATATTTTTAGTTTGATAAATGTAGTTTCATCTGAGAACCCTAATCTATCTTAATCTTAATGAAACTTTGATTTTATTCACAGAGACACTATGAGGAAAAGGAAAGGGCACACAGACATCAGGCACTTTTTTGGTGCTAAAAGTGCAATAAGCAGGAAATATTAGCACTAAGATCTACAAACAATTACATTAAAAGTGTAGGTGCGGTTAGGTTTTATAAACTGAATATGTGTTAAGGAAAGGGCACTTAACTTCTAACTTTTGGGAGTTGATCAAACAGTTATCTTTTGGATATATAATAACAATGAGATATTCTGTAGCCTGATTATCCGTTTGTCGCATGTTTAGACATTGTATGTGTGTTGCACAACACATGTTGCACTTGGCGATCACGGTGGGGATTGATATGGTAGTGGACCATGATGGTCATAGAAGAAGTGAAGGAGCAATGCCCCCCAATTATGGTGGGGTAATTCACACTCTGCCTTAACGGATGATCCTGACCAGCGCACAATGTTACCATAGCATCACCTGCGCTGCTGCGGAACCGTGTTGGTTAGAAGATGCAGCACATTAGAGTGTAAAAAGTTTGCCCAACTTTCGACCTATAACCCATGTTGAACTTGCAAAACCTACAATCAAATCTGAGATTTCTCAACGGCAGTCGGGTGATAGACAAATTCAGCCATCTAGCTCCATAGACTCCCATTCATTTAGCACTCGGACGATCGCCCTCAGTGGAACTCTGGTGGAACTACAACCAAAATTCGGTACAATGACAGAGTTATGACGTCACTTTGTAGGCCAAAACGCGGAAGTGAGTTAGCATTTTAGCACTTCCGGTTCCCTTGCCCTAAAGTCTATGGGTTTTTTGAATGGGTTTTTGCTAAATCGCCTGAAATAAGGTCTGTGTTGCTAAAAGGGACTACATCCTTTGGCGGAGACTTTAGACGTCATCAAACGGGAAATCTCTCACTAGCCCGTGTTTCAGCTTCACTTCTTAGAAGTTTACCTTTCAGTTATAAACCAGAATCTAAGCTGCACTGTTCTACATGTCCAGATTTATAGTGGTTCTCTCCTCGATCTATGGTTTTTCTATCGTCTAAGAAAAAGGACATAAGATTGGAAATTGAAACGGCCATAGCTAATGTTAGTGCTTCTGAGATGGTAAAATCACGGGTTTTTTCTGGCGAATTAGCAAATGCAAACATACAATCAAACATAATACAGTGAAAGATAATCTTTAAAGTTTATTTGGGGCACAATGATCAGGCATAATAATCTTAAACACAAAGAAAATAATATTAAGGTTTATATACACTAACAAAATAATAAACGAATAAATAAAACATTAACAAAAGATAAAGAAATCTCAGAGAGGCACGCATAAAATTAGTTTCTAACATTTTTGGAAAAAACGAATGGGCAATATTTCTCATGAAAAAGTGGATAAGTGTTCATACACAGCGCAGATCATAATGAGCGGGCGTGTTTTTTTAAATAAAGTTTGAGGAAGCTTGATGATGACGTTGATCCGCGACCATGGTGTGCTGTAGTCCGTTTATAGCCTACCGTTAGCATTTTAAATCTGAAGGCTTTATTTAGGCTCCAAAATGTATACATTTTGGATTAACTTGTAAACATTATCTTGATAGACAAAACGTGTAAGGGTCACAACTCTTTGTAGAACACAGATCTTATTTTTTGTGATTTTCCAAAAGTCTATGGGGAAAATGCATGGCTTTTCGATCGAGGGGAACCAAAGCATTCTCTGAGGGAACACATGCGCCGCTAACTTCCGAGTTGTCATACAAAGTGACGTCATAACTTCGGCACTCTATAGAGGGTATGCGCGTGACGTCACCGTCGGCCGGTGTGCCTGCAGCTACGCGCAGTGAGTGGCAAAAGACTGAGCGGCAGCATTTGTTTTCAGCGTGAATGCCGCGAAAAACCAACAAAACACGTATAAAGCGGGAAAGAGCTTTGCGAATGACTGTACAACTAGATTTGACAAGAAATCTGAGGTATATTTTTACAGAATGACAAAAGCTACAGAACAGAGGAGCAAGTGGATCACTGCAATTCACAGAAACAACTACAACTGGACTGGACAGTTGGATTTGCAGTTATCATTTTGTGTCATTATGCTGCCTTTAGGTGTAAAATCATACCCTATATAGCTATTGTATTGTTATTTATTGTATTGACAACTCATCAATTAAATATTTATCATTGTATATTCTGCATTAGGCTATTGGATGCTTTTAAATAAACAATGACAAAAAACGATACAAGTTATAGGGCTGGACGATATGATGATGATATACAGGTCCTTCTCAAAAAATTAGCATATTTTGATAAAGTTCATTATTTTCCATAATATAATGATAAAATTAAACTTTCATATGTTTTAGATTCATTGCACACCAACTGAAATATTTCAGGTGTTTTATTGTTTTAATACTGATGATTTTGGCATACAGCTCAAAACCCAAAATTCCTTTCTCAAAAAATTAGCATAACCTGAAAAGGTTCTCTAAACGAGCTATTAACCTAATCATCTGAGTCAACTAATTAACTCTAAACACCTGCAAAAGATTCCTGAGGCTTTTAAAAACTCCCAGCCTGTTTCATTACTCAAAACCGCAATCATGGGTAAGACTGCCGACCTGACTGCTGTCCAGAAGGCCATTATTGACACCGTCAAGCAAGAGGGTAAGACACAGAAAGAAATTTCTGAACAAATAAGCTGTTCCCAGAGTGCTGTATCAAGGCACCTCAGTGGGAAGTCTGTGGAAAGAAAAAAGTGTGGCTAAAAACGCTGCACATCGAGAAGAGGTGACCGGACCCTGATGAGGATTGTGGAGAAGGACCGATTCCAGACCTTGGGGGACTTGCGGAAGCAGTGGACTGAGTCTGGAGTAGAAACATCCAGAGCCACCGTGCACAGGCATGTGCAGGAAATGGGCTACAGGTGCCGCATTCCCCAGGTCAAGCCACTTTTGAACCAGAAACAGCGGCAGAAGCGCCTGACCTGGGCTACAGAGAAGCAGCACTGGACTGTTGCTCAGTGGTTGCATGTCATTCGGAAATCAAGGTGCCAGAGTCTGGAGGAAGACTGGGGAGAAGGAAATGCCAAAATGCCTGAAGTCCAGTGTCAAGTACCCACAGTCAGTGATGGTCTGGGGTGCCATGTCAGCTGCTGGTGTTGGTCCACTGTGTTTTATCAAGGGCAGGGTCAATGCAGCTAACTATCAGGAGATTTTGGAGCACTTCATGCTTCCACCTGCTGAAAAGCTTTATGGAGATGACGATTTCATTTTTTCAGCACGACCTGGCACCTGCTCACAGTGCCAAAACCACTGGTAAATGGCTTACTGACCATGGTATTACTGTGCTCAATTGGCCTGCCAACTCTCCTGACCTGAACCCCATAGAGAATCTGTGGGATATTGTGAAGACAAAGTTGAGAGATGCAAGACCCAACACTCTGGATGAGCTTAAGGCCGCTATCGAAGCATCCTGGGCCTCCATAACACTTCAGCAGTGCCACAGGCTGATTGCCTCCATGCCACGCCGCATTGAAGCAGTCATTTCTGCAAAAGGATTCCCGACCAAGAATTGAGTGCATAACTGAACATAATTATTTGAAGGTTTACTTTTTTTTGTATTAAAAACACTTCTTTTATTGGTCGGATGAAATATGCTAATTTTTTGAGACAGGAATTTTGGGTTTTCATGAGCTGTATGCCAAAATCATCAGTATTAAAACAATTAAAGACCTGAAATATTTCAGTTGGTGTGCAATGAATCTAAAATATATGAAAGTTTAATTTTTATCATTACATTATGGAAAATAATGAACTTTATCACAATATGCTAATTTTTTGAGAAGGACCTGTACATATATATATATATATATATATATCACTGATATAAGTGATCACCCAGATTTAGACCTACCTATTTTGTATTTATATAAAGCGTTCACAGGCAAATTTGCTTTAGGCCTATGTATTTCCCCTGCGTCGATATCAGGCACACATAAATGTCAGGCAACCCGATTCCTGGCTGCAAATCAATATCTATGGATCACTGGATCTTTAGAAAGTTGTAAGGAACACTATATTGATTCCAAACTTTAGTTTGAATTGATAATCATTCATTTTACTTGCATTTTCACAGTTTCCCCTATTAAATCCAGTCACACCGCAGCTCTTTTGCCACTCAGTCCGGCTGAGGGGGCGTGTTCCCGCGGGAAAGTGACGTCAATGCATTCCCTCTATAGGGAGTGGCCAGGCTCTCCGTAGACTGAGTGCACTCATTCGATCCCACAATACAGAATACACTGCAATAACGAGTGTACAACTGATATGCTCAACGGCTAGAGAATACCCATAATGCACTGTGAGAGTTACGTGTCGAATGAATTCCCGCGTCTGACCAGAAGATGGCGCCCGCAGCTGAATCATCTATCCATGTGGCTACAGCATTATCATAGAGGTATAAATTCATTTTTAATTGATTATTAGATTGTTTAATTAAGGTTTATGTATGCTAGATTCCATGACATAGTTCAAGATAAATCTTTTCATTACTACTGGAGTTTGCTATATTTTAAATAATTATTAAGCAGCACAAACCATGCAAAAGCTGCAGCGAGAAATTTGAGGAATAGTGAATGAGTGTAGGCTATAGGGGGCGATTTCGAACACAGCATATGACTTAAATTTGTCTAACTAATACTTGCACTTCATCTATTTATTAAGCCACATATAAAGATGCCTTAATGTTCCAGTTGTTTGTACTGAACGAAACAGGCAGGGTAATGTTCAATGTATCAATGTTGATCAGTACAGACATTTTACAGTTAGGCCTACTTAGCTTACAGGTACATTTACAAGAACAAATGTTTAGTTAAATATTCATGTTCAATGTGCATGTAGTTTTTGTTGTGTATTGATGTGACGTCATAAACGTCATCACGTACAAAATGTAGATAAAGGACGAAGTGTCTGTGTGGTTCGATCCGAGAGAACTAGAAAATATATAACATTGGCGACGAGGATGCTACAACAAGGACTCACTCGTTAGTTAAATCTGAAAGTGAGTTAGACATGCGTCACGCCGACTAGTTTATCTCATGTTTGTCTAGTGGAGAACAGCGCGCGTTGAAGATGGACGGTACTGTTCCTAAGTTCGACTGCTACAGTGATCCAGCCACGTTGGGTCCGCGATGGACAAGATGGTTAAATGCATTCAAACTTTTTGCCGATGGAAAAAGTTTGATCCTGACTGACGATGCAACTGACGCTACTAAGCAAAGAAGGCGAGCCTTGCTCTTACATCACGCTGACACAGATGTGCAGGATATTTTCTCCACACTCGCTGACACAGGAGGGCCAACTGGTTACGTGCAGGTAGTAACAGCACTGAACGCATACTTTGTGCCTCAGGTAAACACGGCGTTTGCAAGACAGTCGCTATATCAGCTAAAGCCTAAAACGGGACAGACCATGCAACAGTTTACCACATGTTTAAGGCAAGCGGCAAAAGATTGTGATTTTGGAGCTGATAAAGACAATCAAATTAGGGATGCTGTTCTGAGTCGGTGCAGCTCTGAATACGTGCGTAGGAAATTGCTGGAGGAAGGAACGGCTTTGACACTTGCTCGCACTCTAGAAATCGCAGCGCAGTGCGAACGTGTTGAACTGATGGCGGCGCTGCACATTTCTCCAGACACTGAAGAGAAAGGGACGGTGAGTCTTGTGTCCAGAAAAAGTGAATGCAATATAGTAAAAGTAGTGCTGATTCAAACAAATCCTGCTACAGATGCGGACAGACAGGTCATTTTGCAAAATATTATAAATGTCCCGCACGTGGAAAATCATGCAGAAAGTGCAATGGAATAGATCATTTTGCAAAAATGTGTACAACAAAGGAAAGTGTAAGACAGACAGTGAAAAGAGTTGAATCAGATGTGAAAATCAAGACTGCATTTGTTGTAAGAGAAGAGAGCAATATGAACAGAATAACATTTTCAGTTGGTGGTGTCAGACTACCCATGTTAGTTGACTCAGGAGCAACAAGCAACATAGTGGATGAAGGAACGTGGGAAATGCTGAAAGAAAAAAAGATCAAAAGATCTCGGTTTAGCTGGCTATAGTAGCCACTTCATACCCCAGTTTGCGAGCATCTCAGAACCTCTGCGCAGACTAACAAAAAAGACACCAAATTTCACTTAGGAACCGAGCAGAGGAAAGCTTTCAAAACTCTCAAAGATAAGTTGGCCGAGGCCACAACATTGGCTTATATTGACAAGGACGCACCAACTGAAGTTATTGCTGATGCTGGACCAAAGGGTGTTGGAGCAGTACTAGTTCAGGACCAAAGTGAAGGAATGGTTCCTGTCTGCTATGTGAGCAGGAGCTTGACAGAGTGCGAACAAAGGTATTCGCAAACAGAGCGCAAAGCACTTGCTCTGGTCTGGGCATGTGAACGATTGCACCCTTACGTTTATGGTCGGAAGTTTGATCTCGTCACAGACCACAAAGCATTGGAAGCAATTTATAGCCCTCACTCAAAACCATGCGCACAAATCGAAAGGTGGGTCTTGAGATTACAGCCTTATGATTTCCGGGTGATTCACATACCTGGAACACACAACATCGCAGATCCTCTGTCATGTCTGCTGGGCCCATCAGCCAAAGGTGAGATGCACACACATAAAGCAGAGGAATATGTGTGGTTTATAGCAGTTTGTGCCACACCCAGCGCCCTGACCACCAAGGAAGTCGAGCAGATCTCAGCAAATGAGGTGTAGTTACAGAGACTGAGGACTGCTATTCAAACAGGTTGTTTTGATGACTGTCCTGCATACAGACATTTTGCAGGTGAGCTATGTGTCATTGGCCAAATAATACTCAGAGGAACAAGAATTGTTTTGCCACAGTCGTTGCGAGGAAGAGCATTACAGTTGGCACATGAGGGTCATCTTGGTGTGGTAGGAACAAAACAACACCTGAGAACAAAGGTTTGGTGGCCCGGAATGGACAGGGCCGCAGAAAGACTTGTGAGGACATGTCATGGTTGTCAGTTGGTAGCGAAACCAGATGTTCCTGAACCACTGTCGCCCACAGTGATGCCTGAAGGGCCATGGCAAAACTTAGCCACAGATTTACTTGGTCCTTTGCCGGATGGACATTCGATTCTGGTTGTTGTCGACTATTACAGCAGGTACTATGAATATGCAATCCTCAAGTCAACAACAGCAGAAAAAGTGATTGACCGTTTTGAAGACATTTTCAGTCGGCACGGACTTCCCTTAACAATCAGGTCAGATTGTGGCCCACAATTCAAATCCAGTCAGTTTCAGGCTTTTTGTCAGGAAAACGGAATACACCATATCCGAACAACTCCAAAGTGGGCACAAGCAAATGGAGAAGTGGAAAGACAAAACGCATCACTGATGAAACAAGTACGGATTGCCCACGCTGAGGGCCAGGATTGGAAAAGAGAGCTACGCAAATATGTGACTGTCTACAGGTCCATACAACACGCCACAACGGGCAAAAGCCCAGCGGAACTTCTTTTTCAGAGGAAGATCAGAGGGAAGTTACCAGACATCACAACTCCACATAGTGACCTTGAAGCTCGAGACAAAGACGCGGAGCAGAAAGGAAAAGCCAAGATATACACAGACGAGGCGCTAAGACATCAGGCATAGCGGTTGGAGATCAAGTGCTTGTGAAACAGGATAAAACAGACAAATTCACAACAACATTTCACAGCACTCCTCACAAGGTAGTACGCAGAGAAGGTACCAGCGTTGTTGTTCAGTCACCCACAGGAGCAAAGTATGCACGGAATACAACATTTGTCAAGAAGTTTCTGTCTGCGGAAACACCAACATTGGATGGCGAAATGATATGTGCTCAGGAGCAAAGTAATGATAAAGAGCGAAAGGGAAGTGCAGAGGAATGCAAAATGAACTGTGACACATTTCAGAGAGAGGAACAGATTCCTAAACTTTGCAGACCCCAGAGACAAATCAAATTGCCTGAAAGGTTTAGAGACAATGTTGTTGAGTGACTGATAAGGGGTAGGCTATGTAAGAAGGAAAACAAGTAAAAATCAGATTAAGAGTTATGTTGTGGTGCGATGCATCTGTTCAGAAAGCATTGCTGATGTTCTATCAAGATGTACAGTGTTACATGTACTTTGAATGTTCTGAACGGTCTTAATCTGTAAGAAAATGTGAGGTTTTTTTTTGTAAGTTCATATTCAAGTAGAGGGGGGATGTTGTGTATTGATGTGACGTCATAATCGTAATCACGTACAAAAGAGAGATAAAGGACGGATGGAAGTTAAATCTGGTGTCTGTGTGGTTCGATCCGAAAGAACTAGGAAGTATATAACAGTTTTGACATGGTGACGTTTTTAGTAAATGGAAATATAGAGAATATGATATAGTAATATAGCCTATTTAAATATATAGTTAACATACTACAGATCAGTTTGATTAGTTTAATATCTGATAACAAAGCATGATAGGTCAAAGAACAAAAAAGAGGTTTAGTGGTGATTAAGATGCAGCGTCTGCTATAAAATGCCAAGAGCTCCTTTCATATGATTATAATTTCTGATACATGAAATAAAATGATGTATTCACATTAAAAATGAACTGAGAAAGTTTTCAGTTGGTCATTATTTGCACTGATTATTTATGCTTGTATCTGTGTATGCTCTTCCTGTTGAGTGAATTTACTACTACATATTTCCAAAGAAATGAAAATCATTCATTATCCAAAGAAGAAAAATGGCATTTTATGCCAAAATAACTTCCAGTTGTTAAACTGACAGCAAATGTTAAAAGAATAGATTATCTAAACATAGAAGCTGCGGTCATTTACACACCTCACCCAAACAAACCAAACCTTTATGACTTTCTTTATTCTGTGGAACATTTAAGAGAAATTGTGAGGAATTGACATTCCGTTTTCAAAAAAGGATGCAAAAGCACTGTAAAGTTTAGAAGTGACTTGGTTGTGGAATGGGCTATCAGGATGGTGTCCATTAAAACACAGTGTATCCAGTACTCAATCCATACTCCTTTATTTGTAAATATCAGCATGGGAGTTGCATGGAAATCAGACAGAGTTGTATGGTTTAAAAAACAGCGTAACTGACTGTGATTGGTAGTGGGCGATGATCACATCTGGTGGCTGACCTGCAACTGTTGATGTGACAGCAAAATCACTAAATATTTTTCTATACATTCTTCTAAGAGTAAAATCTAACTTAAGTATATCCCCAATCATATTGTATGTTTTTAAGTTCACCTGGGTAATTAAAAACACTTACATCATAAGTCATGACTTCCAGTGTCACTGGGCCATAATTATGAGTGGACATATAAGGTCAATTCCTACAGACGTACATCATTACATAATTATTGTGACATAATTTATTTACAATAATAATAATAATGAATTATAAATCAAATGACAACTACATAAAAGACTATATAAATATACAAACAAAGAAAATGCTGATCAGACCAGCCCCGAAAATGCTGATCAGACCAGCCCTCTGACGTATTGATGCAGATGTTGGAGATGTTGATGATGCTGGTGTTGTTGATGGAGTTGTTGATGGAGATGTTGATGATGCAGGTGTTGTTGATGGAGATGTTGATGATGCAGGTGTTGTTGATGGAGTTGTTGATGGAGATGTTGATGATGCAGGTGTTGTTGATGGAGATGTTGATGATGCAGGTGTTGTTGATGGAGTTGTTGATGGAGATGTTGATGATGCAGGTGTTGTTGATGGAGATGTTGATGCAGGTGTTGTTGATGGAGTTGTTGATGGAGATGTTGATGATGCAGGTGTTGTTGATAGAGATGTTGATGATGCAGGTGTTGTTGATGGAGTTGTTGATGGAGATGTTGATGATGCTGGTGTTGTTGATGGAGATGTTGATGATGCAGGTGTTGTTGATGGAGTTGTTGATGGAGATGTTGATGATGCAGGTGTTGTTGATGGAGATGTTGATGAAGGTGTTGTTGATGGAGATGTTGATGATACAGGTGTTGTTGATGGAGATGTTGATGACACAGGTGTTGTTGATGGAGATGTTGATGCAGGTGTTGTTGATGGAGATGTTGATGCAGGTGTTGTTGATGGAGATGTTGATGATGCAGGTATTGTGGATGGTGATGTTGGTGCAGAATCATATGTTGGTGATGTAGGTGTTGTGGATGGAGATGTTGGTGCAGAATCATATGTTGGTGATGTAGGTGTTGTAGATGCAGATGTTGGTGCAGAATCATATGTTGGTGATGTAGGTGTTGTGGATGGAGATGTTGGTGCAGAATCATATGTTGGTGATGCAGGTGTTATTGATGAAGATGTTGGTGAAGAATCATATGTTGGTGATGCAGGTGTTATTGATGGAGATGTTGCAGAATCATATGTTGGTGATGCAGGTGTTATTGATGGAGATGTTGCAGAATCATATGTTGGTGATGTAGGTGTTGTGGATGGAGATGTTGGTGCAGAATTATATGTTGGTGATGCAGGTGTTATTGATGGAGATGTTGGTGCAGAATCATATGTTGGTGATGTAGGTGTTGTGGATGGAGATGTTGGTGCAGAATCATATGTTGGTGATGCAGGTGTTGTGGATGGAGATGTTGGTGCAGAATCATATGTTGATGATGCAGGTGTTGTTGATGGTGATGTTGGTGCAGAATCATATGCTGGTGATGTAGGTGTTGTGGATGGAGATGTTGGTGCAGAATCATATGTTGGTGATGCAGGTGTTGTGGATGGAGATGTTGGTGCAGAATCATATGTTGATGATGCAGGTGTTGTTGATGGTGATGTTGGTGCAGAATCATATGTTGATGATGCAGGTGTTGTTGATGGAGATGTTGGTGCAGAATCATATGTTGGTGATGCAGGTGTTGTGGATGGAGATGTTGGTGCAGAATCATATGTTGATGATGCAGGTGTTGTTGATGGTGATGTTGGTGCAGAATCATATGTTGGGGATGCAGGTGTTATTGATGGAGATGTTGGTGCAGAATCATATGTTGGTGATGCAGGTGTTGTGGATGGAGATGTTGGTGCAGAATCATATGCTGGTGATGTAGGTGTTGTGGATGGAGATGTTGGTGCAGAATCAAATGTTGATGATGCAAGTGTTGTTGATGGTGATGTTGGTGCAGAATCATATGTTGGGGGTGCAGGTATTGTGGATGGAGATGTTGGTGCAGAATCATATGTTGGTGATGCAGGTGTTATTGATGGAGATGTTGGTGCAGAATCATATGTTGGTGATGCAGGTGTTATTGATGGAGATGTTGGTGCAGAATCATATGTTGGTGATGCAGGTATTGTGGACGGAGATGTTGGTGCAGAATCATATGTTGGTGATGAAGGTGTTGTGGATGGAGATGTTGGTGCAGAATCATATGTTGGTGATGCAGGTGTTGTGGATGGAGGTGTTGGTGCAGAATCATATGTTGGTGATGCAGGTGTTGTGGATGGTGATGTTGGTGCTGAATCAAATGTTGGTGATGCAGGTATTGTGGATGGAGATGTTGGTGCAGAATCATATGTTGGTGATGAAGGTGTTGTGGATGGAGATGTTGGTGCAGAATCATATGTTGGTGATGCAGGTGTTGTGGATGGAGGTGTTGGTGCAGAATCATATGTTGGTGATGCAGGTGTTGTTGATGGTGATGTTGGTGCAGAATCATATGTTGGTGATGCAGGTGTTATTGATGGAGATGTTGGTGCAGAATCATATGTTGGTGATGCAGGTATTGTGGATGGAGATGTTGGTGCAGAATCATATGTTGGTGATGAAGGTGTTGTGGATGGAGATGTTGGTGCAGAATCATATGTTGGTGATGCAGGTGTTGTGGATGGAGGTGTTGGTGCAGAATCATATGTTGGTGATGCAGGTGTTGTGGATGGAGGTGTTGGTGCAGAATCATATGTTGGTGATGCAGGTGTTGTTGATGGTGATGTTGGTGCAGAATCATATGTTGGTGATGCAGGTATTGTGGATGGTGATGTTGGTGCTGAATCAAATGTTGGTGATGCAGGTGTTATTGATGGAGATGTTGGTGCAGAATCATATGTTGGTGATGCAGGTGTTGTGGATGGAGATATTGGTGCAGAATCATATGTTGGTGATGTAGGTGTTGTGGATGGAGATGTTGGTGCAGAATCATATGTTGGTGATGCAGGTGTTGTGGATGGTGATGTTGGTGCTGAATCAAATGTTGGTGATGCAGGTATTGTGGATGGAGATGTTGGTGCAGAATCATATGTTGGTGATGCAGGTGTTGTGGATGGTGATGTTGGTGCAGAATCATATGTTGGTGATGCAGGTATTGTGGATGGAGATGATGGTGCAGAATCATATGTTGGTGATGCAGGTGTTGTGGATGGTGATGTTGGTGCTGAATCAAATGTTGGTGATGCAGGTATTGTGGATGGAGATGTTGGTGCAGAATCATATGTTGGTGATGCAGGTGTTGTGGATGGTGATGTTGGTGCTGAATCAAATGTTGGTGATGCAGGTATTGTGGATGGAGATGTTGGTGCAGAATCATATGTTGGTGATGAAGGTGTTGTGGATGGAGATGTTGGTGCAGAATCATATGTTGGTGATGCAGGTGTTGTGGATGGAGGTGTTGGTGCAGAATCATATGTTGGTGATGCAGGTGTTGTTGATGGAGATGTTGGTGCAGAATCATGTGTTGGTGTTGTTGATGATGGTGCAGAATCATATGTTGGTGATGTAGGTGTTGTTGATGATGTTGGTGCAGAATCATATGTTGGTGATGTAGGTGTTGTTGATGATGTTGGTGCAGAATCATATGTTGGTGATGCAGGTGTTATTGATGGAGATGTTGGTGCAGAATCATATGTTGGTGATGCAGGTATTGTGGATGGAGATGTTGGTGCAGAATCATATGTTGGTGATGCAGGTGTTATTGATGGAGATGTTGGTGCAGAATCATATGTTGGTGATGCAGGTGTTATTGATGGAGATGTTGGTGCAGAATCATATGTTGGTGATGCAGGTGTTATTGATGGAGATGTTGGTGCAGAATCATTTGATGGTGATGCAGGTGTTATTGATGGAGATGTTGGTGCAGAATCATATGTTGGTGATGCAGGTGTTGTGGATGGAGATATTGGTGCAGAATCATATGTTGGTGATGTAGGTGTTGTGGATGGAGATGTTGGTGCAGAATCATATGTTGGTGATGCAGGTGTTGTGGATGGTGATGTTGGTGCAGAATCATATGTTGGTGATGTAGGTGTTGTGGATGGTGATGTTGGTGCTGAATCAAATGTTGGTGATGCAGGTATTGTGGATGGAGATGTTGGTGCAGAATCATATGTTGGTGATGCAGGTGTTGTGGATGGTGATGTTGGTGCAGAATCATATGTTGGTGATGCAGGTATTGTGGATGGAGATGATGGTGCAGAATCATATGTTGGTGATGCAGGTGTTGTGGATGGTGATGTTGGTGCTGAATCAAATGTTGGTGATGCAGGTATTGTGGATGGAGATGTTGGTGCAGAATCATATGTTGGTGATGCAGGTGTTGTGTATGGTGATGTTGGTGCTGAATCAAATGTTGGTGATGCAGGTATTGTGGATGGAGATGTTGGTGCAGAATTATATGTTGGTGATGCAGGTGTTGTTGATGGTGATGTTGGTGCAGAATCATATGTTGGTGATGCAGGTATTGTGGATGGTGATGTTGGTGCTGAATCAAATGTTGGTGATGCAGGTGTTATTGATGGAAATGTTGGTGCAGAATCAAATGTTGGTGATGCAGGTGTTGTGGATGGAGATATTGGTGCAGAATCATATGTTGGTGATGCAGGTGTTGTGGATGGAGATATTGGTGCAGAATCATATGTTGGTGATGCAGGTGTTGTGGATGGTGATGTTGGTGCTGAATCAAATGTTGGTGATGCAGGTATTGTGGATGGAGATGTTGGTGCAGAATTATATGTTGGTGATGCAGGTGTTGTTGATGGTGATGTTGGTGCAGAATCATATGTTGGTGATGCAGGTATTGTGGATGGTGATGTTGGTGCTGAATCAAATGTTGGTGATGCAGGTGTTATTGATGGAAATGTTGGTGCAGAATCAAATGTTGGTGATGCAGGTATTGTGGATGGAGATGTTGGTGCAGAATCATATGTTGGTGATGCAGGTGTTATGGATGGAGATGTTGGTGCAGAATCAAATGTTGGTGATGCAGGTATTGTGGATGGAGATGTTGGTGCAGAATCATATGTTGGTGATGCAGGTGTTATGGATGGAGATGTTGGTGCAGAATCATATGTTGGTGATGCAGGTGTTATGGATGGAGATGTTGGTGGAGAATCATATGTTGGTGATGCAGGTGTTATGGATGGAGATGTTGGTGGAGGATCATATGTTGGTGATGCAGGTGTTGATGATGCAGGTGTTGTTGATGCAGGTGTTGTTGATGGTGATGTTGGTGCAGAATCATAAGTTGATGATGCAGTTGTTGGGGCTGTTAAACACAAAAAACATTACAGTACATTATAAATCACTGTGTAAAGTTCAATTAATTTTTTTTAGTAAGTAAAAGGTATTTTGGTAATACTAATTTGGTAACACTAGTACACAAACCACATAGAGACGCGAGCTAGCCTCGGGCAGCTAAACCAGTAATGAACAAGAGACTGAATGTGATTCAATGCCTCTTGGATATACTCGCGGCGAAAAAGCAAAGAAGTTAGAAATACCTTGCAGTGATATACTGATAAAAAATTATCCTGACGCCGTCCACACTGCTGAGAGCGATGTTTAAATGAATATTTAAATATGTGCTGCACACTTTCTCAATCATTTCCTGATAAAAATGACATCGGTGAGAAACCAGCAGTTATGAAAGCATCTGATCATAGCGACGTGGATATATTTACACAAGCTCTGAAATTCACCAGCATTATAATAACAGATGAGGTCATTCAAATTACATTGCTGTGATAGTTTGATTATAAAGTGTATTTCAGCTATAGACTATATCTTGCTATATTAGATTATATTTTAAATTAATCCCTTTTCTTTTTCATGAGACATTGAAATTACAGTAATAGCGCTTTCTGCATTATCCTGAACACTTTGTAAGGATGTGACATCATAGAACAGAAGAGAAGTTTTTGGGGAGCGCGTTTTCCCAGCAAAAACATCCCGAGTCCTTCATAGTAAAATCAGTCTACTGGCTGGCACTCTATCCAACCTAGGAAGTCGGGGAAGGTCTGATTTTTTAAGTTTCGTTACAGGCTGTTCACCCTTTGCCAGCAAAAAAGGGATTAATACATGAAAATTCTCACATGTAAGTAAGTTTACAGTTAACAAATTACTGTTAACAGCATGTTCCCACACTATATACGGAGAAAAACTGTAATAGATCTAACCTTAAATTTTGTGTAATTTTACAGTAAAATACTTTAATTTTAGTAAAAATTAAAAAAGGTAAAATAAGTAAAAAGGACAATTCATCATGTTATTTAGTGAAAAGCTATAAACTAACATTGTCAGAATTTCCTGTGATGCGTCACATTTGATGGTTTTAATTTGATTAATTGTGTTTCTTATTTTGTTATCAGTTACAGTATGTACATTAGGGTTTTATGTCGCATCTTATGTTGTTAATTAATGTTTATTGTATTATTTTAGTGTCACACATTATTTAATGTGTTACAGTGATGGTGTTTTATATTTGTGTGTATGAGACTGTGTGCTCCTTCTAGTATTTACTTCTGCTTGTGGAAAAGCTGTTTCTGTGATGAACTTGATTCATCATGTGTCTTTCTCTTTACCAGCAGTGTTATTATGGTGAATGTCAGTATATATTAAAAAGTACACAACAGATTTAAAGGGGCTATATGTAGTTTTTAGCGGCCTCTAGCGGTGATGTTTCAGATTGCAACCAATTTTTACAAGAGCACTCGTGCTCGAACTCGTAGGCAATACCGTCTATTACGCAAATATCTCGGCGAATACTCGATGAATTCGGCGAGCACTGAGGACTTTGGTGGTTTTCGCGGAGATATTAGCCGAAAACCATTGGGCGCGCTGCAAAATTGCGGACGGCGGTGACGTCACGATTTCAGATGAAAATCTATCATATCTCTGGAACCCAGAGAGCTCAAATTCGGGGGAGGAGGAGTCTTGGGAATATTCATCAAAGATTGACCGAGATATAAGCCGGAAAACGTGTGCCTTTGACTTGACGTAACCCCCTGACTGTCTACAAAAAGGAGAGAGGCTCGGGAGCGCGCATGCACGTCACATCCGATGGATTTCGCGCGGTAAATCCGAGCCGGAGCCTTCACATAGAAATAGGAATAATGGCCTTCAGAGGTAATAGCAAAACTCGACAAGTGGATCATTGTAATGTGTGATTACAACCCCTTCACACACAGGCAATAAAAAAGGGATTTGTTTTAGTAGAAAAGTTATATATAGCACCTTTAAGTCGCAATATGGCCTTGCTTATTCAGCAGAAAAGGGCTACTGTATTTACCGGTTTAAATTTTTTTTTTGTCATTTAAAGTTTTAAACTGTAAATATGTAAAACATTTTACTGTATTTTTACTGAATTATTCTGACAGATTTGTTTCTTTTTCTTTACAGTGTACGCATAAAATAATTATAAAAAATATTACATGGGATTTGTCCACCGTCCACCCTGAAGGCCCATCGACCGGGAACATGAACATTACTGGAGGTCTTGAGGTTTGAGATGGAGCTCCCATTGTTTGATCCAGGAATCACAAAGTAGTCACTGGGATTTACTGTGTGATAACCAGCCTGTACAAAAATGAAAAAGCAAAATATAAATTTAAACAGTATAGATACTGTACATTGCTATATAGTGAATAGTAACATTTTATACTAATAGAGAAAAAAAGTTTATTTTACCTCCACCTGAAATCCTGTTACAGCAATGTCACCATAATTCATCAGAATAAATGAATAATTACTGCCTGAAATTAAAACCACTTGAAACAATGTTTCCTGAAAAGATCAGAAAAAGAAAGATAATTAGTGTTCATTGTAAATCTTTTTTTAAATATAAAATTACATTATATTGTTGTTATTTGCATGACCTTTACTCAGTGACATCATTGTTATTATTGTTTTGATTTATGACTATGTTCTCTGCCACTTTCTTCGTGTATTATTGTGTTCACGCCAATAAAGTGAAATTGAATTACTAAAGTGAAAACATTTATATTTCAGAAGTATATCAATCTTACTGAGCTGGTCAGGGTGAAGAAAGGGACTTTATCCCATGTTGCAACAAAGACCCAAGAAGCGCTGAAGGTCAGATTTGGGAAATGATTGTTTATATCCTGAGTGGCGCGTGCGAGAACACTTCCATTAGTGTACTGATGATATGAAACCACACCTCTCGCACTGTTGTCAAGGTCAGTCCAGAGACCAGCAATTATATCTTTGTTTCCATTACCAGGAAAGGAGTAGGGAACATATTTTGATAAAGCCATGTTGAATGTGAGGTGTCCATTATTATTAACCTGAAACATGAGACATTTTGTCAATATCACAGCCACAGGTTTTACTGATCACAGATGAGTTTATAAACCATCCGCCACTCACAGTTAGACTTTAATTCAAGAGTGAATGAAACTCTTACATAAATCTGCTGGTATGTGCGGCCGAAGAACAGAAACGGACTCAACAGTGGAATAACTGAGGAGCTTCCATCATCATCAGCAGGGTTTATTGTGTCTCCTTCTGCCGAGCCGAAAGGGTAGAATATTCCTTGTGCTGCTAAAAAAAAAAAAAAAGGATTTGACTTTTAAATTGCACTGTGATTTATAAGGCTCATGTTTGTACATGTCATGTGTGAGGAGTCTGGCTGCGATTAGTAATGAGAAGATGAAGACCTCTGGTGGTGGACTGGTGCAACTGTGGACTAATATTGGCACGCTAGGTAAATATAAGTAAAATTGGTTATTTATTTATCGTCTTTCATTAAAGATTTCCACAAAAATCTATTTAACTTAAGTAAAATTGTAGAAAAAAATAAATGTGTAAAACTTTAAATAAATACTATTGACGGAGAAGAATTGTTGTAATATATCTAACATTACATTTTGTGTAATTGTAAAGTTAAATACTGAATTTTTTTAAAAAAGTTAAAAGGACAATTCATCATGTTATTTAGTGAAAAGCTATAAACTGACATTGCCAGAATTCCCTGTGATGCGTCACATTTGATGGTTTTAATTTGATTAATTGTGTTTCTTAATTTGTTATCAGTTACAGTATGTACATTAGGGTTTTATGTCACATCTTATGTTGTTAAATGAATGTTTGTTGCATTAGTTTAGTGTCATGTGTGTTACAGTGATGGTGTTTTATATTTGTGTGTATGACACTGTGTGCTCCTTCTAGTATTTACTTCTGCTTGTGGAAAAGCTGTTTGTGATGAACTTGATTCATCATGTGTCTTTCTCTTTACCAGCAGTGTTATTATGGTGAATGTCTGTATATATTAAAAAGTACAAAACAGATTTAAGTTGCAATATGGCCTTGCTTATTCAGCAGAAAAGGGCTACTGGATTTACCGGTTTAAAAAAAAAATTGTCATTTCAAGTTTTAAACTGTAAAATGTACAAGTCGTTCTGTAAATATGTAAAACATTTTACTGTATTTTTACTGAATTATTCTGACAGATTTTTTTCTTTTTCTTTACAGTGTACGCATAAAATAATCATACAAAATATTACATGGGATTTGTCCACCGTCCACCCTGAAGGCCCATCGACCGGGAACATGAACATTACTGGAGGTCTTGAGGTTTGAGATGGAGCTCCCATTGTTTGATCCAGGAATCACAAAGTAGTCAGTGGAATTTACTGTGTCATAACCAGCCTGTACAAAAATGAAAAAGCAAAATATAAATTTAAACAGTATAGATACTGTACATTGCTATATAGTGAATAGTAACATTTTATACTAATAGAGAAAAAAAGTTTATTTTACCTCCACCGGAAGCGTTGTTAGAGCAATGTCACCATAATTCGTCAGAATAAATGAAAAACTACTGCCTGAAATTAAAATCACTTGAAATGATGTTTCCTAAAAGGTTAGGGGGGAATAGTGTTAATTTACATCTTTTTTATATATAAAATGACATTATATTATTCTACTAAGTGACATCATTGTTATTATTGTTTTAATGTATTATGTTCTCTGCGACTTTCTTTGTGTATTATTGTGTTCACGCCAATAAAGTATTTTGAAATTGAATTACTAAAGTGAAAACATTCACAGTTCAGAAGTACATCAACCTTACTGTGTTAGTGATGGGATAGTAAGGGACTTTATCCCATGTTGCAACAAAGACCCAAGAAGCGCTGAAGGTCAGATTTGGGAAAAGATTGTTTATATCCTGAGTGGCGCGTGCGAGAACACTTCCATTAGTGTACTGATGATATGAAACCACACCTCTCGCACTGTTGTCAAGGTCAGTCCAGAGACCAGCAATTATATCTTTGTTTCCATTACCAGGAAAGGAGATGGGAACATATTTTGATAAAGCCTTGTTGAATGTGAGGTGTCCATTATTATTAACCTGAAACATGAGACATTTTGTCAATATCACAGCCACAGGTTTTACTGATCACAGATGAGTTTATAAACCATCCGCCACTCACAGTTAGACTTTAATTCAAGAGTGAATGAGACTCTTACATAAATCTGCTGGTATGTGCGGCCGAAGAACAGAAACGGACTCAACAGTGGAATAACTGAGGAGCTTCCATCATCATCAGCAGGGTTTATTGTGTCTCCTTCTGCCGAGCCGAAAGGGTAGAATATTCCTTGTGCTGCCAAAAAAAAAAAAAAGGATTTGACTTTTAAATTGCACTGTGATTTATAAGGCTCGTGTTTGTACATGTCATGTGTGAGGAGTCTGGCTGCGATTAGTAATGAGAAGATGAAGACCTCTGGTGGTGGACTGGTGCAACTGTGGACTAATATTGGCACGCTAGGTAAATATAACAAGTAAAATGGGTTATTTATGTATCGTCTTTCATTAAAGCTTTCCACAAAAATCTATTTTTTAACTTAAGTAAAATTGTAGAAAAAAATAAATGAGTAAAACTTTAAATAAATACTATTGACGGAGATGAATTGTTGTAATATATCTAACATTACATTTTGTGTAATTGTAAAGTTAAATACTGAATTTTTTAAAAAAAGTTAAAAGGACAATTCATCATGTTATTTAGTGAAAAGCTATAAACTGACATTGCCAGAATTCCCTGTGATGCGTCACATTTGATGGTTTTAATTTGATTAATTGTGTTTCTTAATTTGTTATCAGTTACAGTATGTACATTAGGGTTTTATGTCACATCTTATGTTGTTAAATGAATGTTTGTTGCATTAGTTTAGTGTCATGTGTGTTATAGTGATGGTGTTTTATATTTGTGTGTATGACACTGTGTGCTCCTTCTAGTATTTACTTCTGCTTGTGGAAAAGCTGTTTGTGATGAACTTGATTCATCATGTGTCTTTCTCTTTACCAGCAGTGTTATTATGGTGAATGTCTGTATATATTAAAAAGTACAAAACAGATTTAAGTTGCAATATGGCCTTGCTTATTCAGCAGAAAAGGGCTACTGGATTTACCGGTTTAAAAAAAAAATTGTCATTTCAAGTTTTAAACTGTAAAATGTACAAGTCGTTCTGTAAATATGTAAAACATTTTACTGTATTTTTACTGAATTATTCTGACAGATTTTTTTCTTTTTCTTTACAGTGTACGCATAAAATAATCATACAAAATATTACATGGGATTTGTCCACCGTCCACCCTGAAGGCCCATCGACCGGGAACATGAACATTACTGGAGGTCTTGAGGTTTGAGATGGAGCTACCATTGTTTGATCCAGGAATCACAAAGTAGTCAGTGGAATTTACTGTGTCATAACCAGCCTGTACAAAAATGAAAAAGCAAAATATAAATTTAAACAGTATAGATACTGTACATTGCTATATAGTGAATAGTAACATTTTATACTAATAGAGAAAAAAAGTTTATTTTACCTCCACCGGAAGCGTTGTTAGAGCAATGTCACCATAATTCGTCAGAATAAATGAAAAACTACTGCCTGAAATTAAAATCACTTGAAATGATGTTTCCTAAAAGGTTAGGGGGGAATAGTGTTAATTTACATCTTTTTTATATATAAAATGACATTATATTATTCTACTAAGTGACATCATTGTTATTATTGTTTTAATGTATTATGTTCTCTGCGACTTTCTTTGTGTATTATTGTGTTCACGCCAATAAAGTATTTTGAAATTGAATTACTAAAGTGAAAACATTCACAGTTCAGAAGTACATCAACCTTACTGTGTTAGTGATGGGATAGTAAGCGACTTTATCCCATGTTGCAACAAAGACCCAAGAAGCGCTGAAGGTCAGATTTGGGAAATGATTGTTTATATCCTGAGTGGCGCGTGCGAGAACACTTCCATTAGTGTACTGATGATATGAAACCACACCTCTCGCACTGTTGTCAAGGTCAGTCCAGAGACCAGCAATTATATCTTTGTTTCCATTACCAGGAAAGGAGTAGGGAACATATAGTGATGAAGCCATGTTGAATATGAGGTGTCCATTATTATTAACCTGAAACATGAGACATTTTGTCAATATCACAGCCACAGGTTTTACTGATCACAGATGAGTTTATAAACCATCCGCCACTCACAGTTAGACTTTAATTCAAGAGTGAATGAAACTCTTACATAAATCTGCTGGTATGTGCGGCCGAAGAACAGAAACGGACTCAACAGTGGAATAACTGAGGAGCTTCCATCATCATCAGCAGGGTTTATTGTGTCTCCTTCTGCCGAGCCGAAAGGGTAGAATATTCCTTGTGCTGCCAAAAAAAAAAAAAAAAAAAGGATTTGACTTTTAAATTGCACTGTGATTTATAAGGCTCATGTTTGTACATGTCATGTGTGAGGAGTCTGGCTGCGATTAGTAATGAGAAGATGAAGACCTCTGGTGGTGGACTGGTGCAACTGTGGACTAATATTAGCACGCTAGGTAAATATAACAAGTAAAATGGGTTATTTATTTATTCATTAAAAATTTCCACAAAAATCTATCTTTTGACTTAAGTACAATTATTGAAAAAATAAATGTGTAAAACTTATAAATATATTAAAAATAAATCTCCTAAACGTGTTACACAAGTATTGTCAACACTAGAAATTCTTAAAATCAAATTAAAGTATGTTCCTTATAATCCTAATCAATGTTGACTTAGACCACAGCCAATTATTTGTCTGAGGCTGAGCTAGGAATAAAAATGTAAAAAAAAAAAAAAAAAACTTATCTTATTTTAGTGTAGAATGAGTAACGCTGTTTTTTGTTAGGATGACCAAAAGTTTTAACAGTTGTATTTTTCGGCTGATTAAATATTTAGGCTGCTCTGCCTCAGTGGTCTAACAGCGATCATCAATGTCAAAAATGTATCGAGATGGCCAATCAAATCAAAGAGGGCGGATCTTACTGTCTCCGTCACAGTTCTTGGAGATGGAGATGTAAGTATTAGTCAACTGTTTTACAAAAGAAATGTTGAGCAACGAACTGTAGCCTAGTAGACTATATGCAAACTGCTCAACCTTTTATGAAATTTCGCAATCGCGAACTTATGCAATCATGATTCATGTTGTAATTCATAAATGAATTTGACGAGACAAGAAACGTTTGCGTTTTCGACATAAGATTAAAGTGTAGGCCTAATGTGTGCACATTTTAAAACAGCATTATTTGCAAATAGTTTAATTTGAGTAATTTATAACTACAGAACTTTTTTTTACCATTCTAATTCATTTATTCCCTTCAATCCCTTTACGTCGTTTATTTACATTTTTTTTCATTATTATTTATTAGGTAATAAAGGTCTGTTTTACCTGTCAGTGGTGTTGCAGTTGTTGTTTTTGCCCTGTCTTTTAAAGAGAAAGAGACTGAATTTAGAAACACACTGGCATTTTGTGACAATGACAATGTCTTTGCTACATGAATCATACAGATAGTAAACTGAAAGCTTACGCAGTGTCAGGACTGACATGGACACCAGCAGAAGCTGTGAAACCAGAGACGATCTCATGATGATGAAATCAGAGGTAAAACCGGAACATCAAAGTCCTTCTGTAATCAGAGAGAGATTTATTAGAATATCATGCATTGTTAAACCAATGTTACTCTGGAATATCTCTTAATAAAAACCCTTAGTAGAAAACCAATCATTCAATCAAAAAAGTAATTTAAAGCCAATATTTAATATCAGATTGAGTGATCAAAAAGTTACACTGTCAACTATGGTAATAATTCATCTTAATTTTCACCCAAATGTATAGTAATAGGTACCATTATAATTCAGCACTTACTTTTTTGCGCCATTAGTCAAATACTCTCCAGCTATCATTTTACTCATGATGGATTTTGAGTTTTTGAGTCAAAAATGACAAATTCAGCTGGTTGTTATACAAGTAAATAAATGGGATATTGCTCTGATCAGATAATTGAATCAGTGAGCAGCTTACATATAAACAGCTGCAAACGGATCATTTAGAGCAATTCACTAATAACCGGCATGTTGTGTCTAAATATAGTTTCTAAATGTGTAGGTTGCTATTTTTCATAACAACTGCTATAGATTAAAAAAAAAGGAAAAATGTCAACATTAACCTAAGCTTGGAAATGAGGAGCCATCAATTTTCTTATCTTAATCATAGCCTTATTCTAACAAATGTTACAGTTAAACAATTCCAAGAACTATATTACTTTCCCAAATGGGCAAGTACAAGTTAAAATCAAGATCTTGGACCTCCTTGAATCATTGACCAAACAATCAGTTTTCCTGTGTGTAAAATCATGTGTTCTGTTCTAATGAGGACTAAAATTAGGAAAAATCTTGCCTTAACATATTCCAAGACATGACATAGTCGAAACCTTTAAGTCTTGTAAACCATTTTAATATAAGAAAAAAACGATTAAGAAAGTTAGTTTGACTTCCCACTTTGAAGTAGAAAATGCTGTCAAACTAGTAAGCTCCTACCCAGGTGCTTAAATAATAGAAAATTCATCATATATCCTATGTAAACTTTTTTGATTATAATGTATATTTTTTCTTTACTATGGAACATTATCTGTGAGGACCAAAAAAATTTTTTGTTGTTGTAAACAAAAAAATTGTGTTTATTGCAGTAATGTTATCAACCAACTTTACATGTGTGGATGATATAAGATACTAAACAATAAACAAACAAGTAAATGCATCTCACCAGGAAGCATGCCCCGGGACCCCGCTAAAACGTTTCACACTTCAGTGTTCAAACCCAAAATACGCACTTGGTTTATGGAGCCCAATATTAGAAAGAAAGATTTTACTTACATCAGTCAGCTCCTTCAAAAGGCTCTTGCACCTGTTGTGGTTTACAGGATGCTTTGTGTCCTTTAAATGTGTCCCTGCCCTTTATTCAAGGGCCAATCATCTCCTGGAATGCAAGAACACATATTTTCATTGGAACACTGCCAGTAATTTTTACACAGAAAATTATTTCCTATTTAATTTTACACTTAAAAGGTTTTTTTTTGTTGTTAATATTAGATCACAGTGCATTAACCCTCCAGTCTGGGGTGTTTTCTGTGTTTTGACATGCCCTGACATTTGTGTTTACTTCTGTTACTTATAACATTTTAATGGCGATCCAGACAGCAACGGAGTGTCGGCCCAGACCAGGCCCACATCTGGGCCGTGTGGAGTCCACATGTTGCTGTCTGGGTAAAGTCTGATGACACTGTATTCAGCACAGACTCCAATAATATGTGAGCAGCATGTATGTAAAAGTTTGTAATTCTGAGATAATGATGATTATGCGTGGTATGTGATTGAAATAAGGCCATAAAACCCATACTGAATATTTGTTCTCAATACTTTTGAGAACTGGATTTTGTAGCCTAGAATTATTTGCTTAAAAACGACGTGGAAATCTGAAGTGTGGTTCATATTCTACCAGTCTATTTAGATCCCTTTACAATATGTATTTAGTATGTATATTTTTTAATATATTCTTAGAATTCACCCAAGTGCCATGCAGCTTACATCAAGAAAAGAATGTCATCTTTACATAATGATGGTGGTGATGAATGAAGTCTCATTATGTGGGAGATGAATGCTTTAGTGGAGAATGCCATCTTACGCACGCAGTACCAAGGAAATTAGTGGAGGGAAAACCCTTATGCAGAAAAACTGATGAAATGGATTGAGAAATAATTTCAAAGCATGAAAGAATCACTGGTTGAAACCGTGTGAACCACAGCAGATATGGACTTCTATTTGGCCTCCAGTTATCTTGGGATGACCTGTCATTGTTTAGAAAAGGAAACACTGGAGAGGAAATTGAGGACCACCTATGATTGAATTGCAGGAAATATAAGTGAGATTCACGCTGAATTTAACATCCAGGATAAGGTCTGTGCCACTGTTACAGTTAATGGCAGCAAATCTGTTCAAAGCCTTCCAAGAATTTGGAAATAGGAATCCAGAGAACACACTTTTCATGATTACAGATTGGGGATATTAGTGCAATTCTTCAGGAAAATTTCCAACAACAGTTTAGGTTTTTCTAGCCGCCACCTCATCTATATGCTGCGCACATACTAAATCTCATTTCCACACAAGATCTTGGAAAGGCTGCATCACTAGAAAATTCTATACATGTGCCTTGCCGTCCCTTAATGATAAGCACGAGTATATTCTTGTGTTGCGTTAAAATTACATTTATTGGTTTTTATTGCAGTTAATTAATATTGAAAATTTTAAATGTAATTTTATTGGTACATTTAAATGCTTTTTTTTTTTTCAAAAGAGTGTCTGCATTCATTTTCTAGAAATGCTGTGGAATACCGATACCAAAATGCAGAGGAAAACCAAATCCTATGATTGGTAGATGTCATTTTTATTTAGAGGTAAACATAAAAACAGGCTCTTTTGTTTTACATACCTTAAGTATTTCAAAGTATTCCAAAATATTTAGATTAAGTTACTAAACTTGAGTAATTTGCTTTAAGTACTTAATAAAGCATGGATTTTGTAAACTGTAGTGAAATGCATTTTGAAAGTAACCTTCCTAACTCTGCTCGCAGGAATCCTGCTTTAGGGGTGTGATTCACACACTTCGGTCTCTGACGTCGAGGCACACATCCTTCGAGTCGAACAGTGAAGGGTGGTGATGGCCCACGGCGAGTCAGGCTTTTAGTGCTGTTATTTCCTCGTTCTGAAGAAGGATAGTGGCCTCAGGCTCATCCTCAATTTGAGAAATCTAAATCCCACCCAAAATTGCTGTTCAAAATGTTAATGTTGAAGTAAATCCTGTTGCAGATTTGCCCAGGTGACTGGTTTTTGTCAGTGGATATGAAAGATGCCTTCTTATCCAGATAGCCCCTCATCATAGACCGTTCTTGAGATTTGTTCTTGGTCAATTATTATATATAATATTAATATTAAATACAATTAAATGGTTAATCAGATTAATATTTTAGGGAAATTTGACAGGATTTTATTTTATAGAAATGCAGAAATACACTTTTAAACACTTAATTTACTCAAATATATAATGATACAAATGTAAAAATAAAAAATGTTGAAATGGTTCAAATGTTGGCTTACATCTCTCTGAATTGGGATACAACCTGTGTTTATTTGAGACAGAAAACAGTTCCTGTTGAGTGACATTACTTCTCGCATACTAAGAGAGTCAAGACTGCTGTGGCGCACTGGTGATGCTCATGAAACACGCCAGCATCCTCACGACTCTCTGCTCGCCCTGCGAGCATTCAACATTAGCAACATTCTTAACCTGACTAATAATAATTTATAATAATAAGTCATAATTAATTCGTTCTCAAATGACACTAGTTTACATTGATGAAAACGTATGGATAAAGTAATAGTAATGTTTGAGTTGTAAGGATATCTTTTGAGCACAGTCCACCCTGAAGGTCCATCGGTATTACTTGAGCTCTTGAGGTTTGAGATGAAGCTTTTGTTTGATCCAGGAATCACAAAGTGGTCACTGGAATTGTTTGCGTCATAACTTTTGTTTACGTCATTGAAGTTCTTCCTTGACCATGGGAATTTCTTGTTTAAATTACTTACAATAATTTTGGAAGCTTGAGCTGAGTAGTCCTTGTCCTTATTTATCTGTTATTTTAATTGTATAATATATATATATATAATACATTATATATATACACTCACCTAAAGGATTATTAGGAACACCTGTTCAATTTATCATTAATGCAATTATCTAATCAACCAATCACATGGCAGTTGCTTCAATGCATTTAGGGGTGTGGTCCTGGTCAAGACAATCTCCTGAACTCCAAACTGAATGTCAGAATGGGAAAGAAAGGTGATTTAAGCAATTTTGAGCGTGGCATGGTTGTTGGTGCCAGACGGGCCGGTCTGAGTATTTCACAATCTGCTCAGTTACTGGGATTTTCACGCACAACCATTTCTAGGGTTTACAAAGAATGGTGTGAAAAGGGAAAAACATCCAATATACGGCAGTCCTGTGGGCGAAAATGCCTTGTTGATGCTCGAGGTCAGAGGAGAATGGGCCGACTGATTCAAGCTGATAGAAGAGCAACTTTGACTGAAATAACCACTGGTTACAACCGAGGTATGCAGCAAAGCATTTGTGAAGCCACAACACGCACAACCTTGAGGCGGATGGGCTACAACAGCAGAAGACCCCACCGGGTACCACTCATCTCCACTACAAATAGGAAAAAGAGGCTAGAATTTGCAAGAGCTCACCAAAATAGTTGAAGACTGGAAAAATGTTGCCTGGTCTGATGAGTCTCGATTTCTGTTGAGACATTCAGATGGTAGAGTCAGAATTTGGCGTAAACAGAATGAGAACATGGATCCATCATGCCTTGTTACCACTGTGCAGGCTGCTGGTGGTGGTGTAATGGTGTGGGGGATGTTTTCTTGGCACACTTTAGGCCCCTTAGTGCCAATTGGGCATTGTTTAAATGCCACAGCCTACCTGAGCATTGTTTCTGACCATGTCCATCCCTTTATGGCCAACATGTACCCATCCTCTGATGGCTACTTCCAGCAGGATAATGCACCATGTCACAAAGCTCGAATCATTTCAAATTGGTTTCTTGAACATGACAATGAGTTCACTGTACTAAAATGGCCCCCACAGTCACCAGATCTCAACCCAATAGAGCATCTTTGGGATGTGGTGGAACGGGAGCTTCGTGTCCTGGATGTGCATCCCACAAATCTCCATCAACTGCAAGATGCTATCCTATCAATATGGGCCAACATTTCTAAAGAATGCTTTCAGCACCTTGTTGAATCAATGCCACGTAGAATTAAGGCAGTTCTGAAGACGAAAGGGGGTCAAACACAGTATTAGTATGGTAACCCTTTAGGTGAGTGTATATATATATATATATATATATATATATATATATATATATATATATATATATATATATACATATCTATATACTTTTTTTTTTACATGTTCAAATAAACATAACAAGCATTAAAACAAAAAAAATAGTGTAGAAATATAGAAAAAGAGTAAGAGAGAGAGGGACGGGATGATTCAGAAAGCAAGCTTTTATACTGTATACGTCCTGCTATAGTAATAATACAATAATTCATCAGAATAAATGCAAAATTACCATCTGAAACTACAACAAAATGTATCATGAAAAGTCAATTATTCTATTTTATTCTGTTCTAATTTAAATTTGTTTTATTTATTTTTTTGTATCATTTAAAAATGAACATAATTACAAAATACAACATTTAATAAAATGAAACTGTAAATTAATTTTGTATATTGCTGTAATGACAATTTGTAAAATATGTTGGTAAAACTATTTTAATCTGTCCTTGTTACACGTTACATATTTAGTATTGTAATAACTATAAATGATGCATAATTACATGCAACTAACCCTAAACTAAACCCTAATCCTACACTAAACCTATAGTAAGTACATGTAGTTAATTAATATTACTCAGCACTTAAATGTATAATTACAGAGGGGACACATTCAAATAAAGTGAACCAATATTTTATCTCACACAAATTCTCTAATAAAGTACTTGGAACAACTAGCCACAATCTCCTTGACTCTTCTGGCCCAAAGCGCTCTTAAAAGCAAAGAAAACTGTCAGTTAGAACAACATTTTTGCTTAAGACACTGAATGGAAAACAGAATGATGCTGAATTCATAGAAATGGGCAGGGAACCACAACTTACATAATGAGGGCAAAACTCAAACAAAAACAGTTTTGCCTGCCTGTCTACGTAATGAATCTATATTTCCTCATAATGTCATAAGCATGCACTTCCTTATTTTATTTAAATAAAAATGAATAAACCCCCTGGCCTGCAAGTCATTCTGGTTTTACAACAAAAACACTTCAACAAATGAATCAGTAAACCATCATAGAAAGATTATTATTAATACACAATAAGGTCCAACCACACCCTAATCCTACCCATAACTCTATCTCTTTAGATCCAGACTAGGGCTGGGCCCGAAATCCCATATTCTCTTCTCTTGAGTAGGTACTTATTTTGAATTATCTGGTGACGTATCTACTTATCTGAGCGTACTACATTCGCCATGTTGTCATTATCATGTGACCTTCCAGCATCAGTTGTGTCACTTCACTCCCAATTCATAAATCCTCTCCCGTGGCCTCAAGGGATAGTAAAGTGTCCATCGCATCACACACACATGACCAGCGTTGGCCAATAGTGAGCCTACGTGTGACGTATAACACAGAAGCGCTGCGCTGTTACACTATGTGAAATCTCAAGGCCCAGAGGGAAGGAAATGAGTTGTTGAATAAAGTCATTATTTTTGTTTGTTTTTTGCGCACAAAAAGTATTCTCATCACTTTATAAACTTAAGATTGAGCCACTGTGGTCACTCGGACTATTTTAACGATGTCTTTCATAACTTTTGGGCCGGCCAGTTTTGATCCCTTAAGAAGCCTATGGAGGAGTGATCCAGCTCTCAGATTTAATCAAAAATATCTTAATTTGTGTTCCGAAGATGAATGAAAGTCTTACGGGGTTGGAACAACATGAGGGTGAGTAATTACTGACAGAATTTTCATTTTCATTTTCAAGTCGTTTTTGTAAGTCATACAATAGCTTTGTGTGAAGAAAAGATTTTGAGAACTGATAAACTTCTCTAGAGACCGGATCAGTGAATGATGATCATTCATTGTTGATGAATCATTCAGACCAGTTCTGTGAGCTGCATCATCAATTTATTGAAAAGATTCAACTTAAAAGAATGATTTGCTCACAAAAGTTTGTGGGATGGAACAAATCTCATAAACATGCCAAGAAACCTAGATCAGAAGATTTAAAGAAGCTATTGTAAAATTTGTAAAACTTAAAAAAAACATATCCATATGGGAAAAAGTCATATGGACCTTGTTAGGATATACCAGCGGACAAAGGTGTAAAAGACGTTACAGGAGACATAAATGCACATTCCAGAGTGCTTTTAATTCCCAAAGGTGCAAAAATGTAAATATACAATAGCAATAGTCCAAAGAAAAAATAAATCGAATATAAAAGAAAATAAATCAAAGCTATTTACAATTCACAAATGTACGCTGGCTATGCCAATGTACAGGCCCAAAACTACAAATGAGATTCAACCTTTCCACACTACCCATTCTCCCCTATTAGCCTCAGCCTATGGGGCTGTCACATAATAAACAAACGACTCAAGAGAGTGGGGCTGGTTGGGTCAAGGGTTGCTTTCATAACTTTTGGGCCGGCCAGTTTTGATCCCTTAAGAAGCCTATGGAGGAGTGATCCAGCTCTCAGATTTAATCAAAAATATCTTAATTTGTGTTCCGAAGATGAATGAAAGTCTTACGGGGTTGGAACAACATGAGGGTGAGTAAATACTGACAGAATTTTCATTTTCATTTTCAAGTCGTTTTTGGAGCTTGGTAAGTCATACAATAGCTTTGTGTGAAGAAAAGATTTTGAGAACTGATAATCTTCTCTAGAGACCGGACCAGTGAATGATGATCATTCATTGTTGATGAATCATTCAGACCAGTTCTGTGAGCTGCATCATCAATTTATTGAAAATATTCAACTTAAAAGAATGATTTGCTCACAAAAGTTTGTGGGATGGAACAAATCTCATAAACATGCCAAGAAACCTAGATCAGAAGATTTAAAGAAGCTATTGTAAAATTTGTAAAACTTAGAAAAAACATATCCATATGGGAAAAAGTCATATGGACCTTGTTAGGATATACCAGCGGACAAAGGTGTAAAAGACGTTACAGGAGACATAAATGCACATTCCAGAGTGCTTTTAATTCCCAAAGGTGCAAAAATGTAAATATACAATAGCAATAGTCCAAAGAAAAAATAAATCGAATATAAAAGAAAATAAATCAAAGCTATTTACAATTCACAAATGTACGCTGGCTATGCCAATGTACAGGCCCAAAACTACAAATGAGATTCAACCTTTCCACACTACCCATTCTCCCCTATTAGCCTCAGCCTATGGGGCTGTCACATAATAAACAAACGACTCAAGAGAGTGGGGCTGGTTGGGTCAAGGGTTGGTTGGCACGCAGTTAAATTCCAGTACACTAGAGGGAGCTGCCACAAAAATGGGACATTAAAATGACTGCCCTCTTGACCTGAACACACCCATTTAACACTAACTGTTGAGATGAGGATAACTTTTGTATTTTACAGTGTCAAAAAAAAGTTCCCCCCACTAAATACATTTTAGAACTATGATAGATAGAGATATATACAATGTAAGGATTTCAGTTGATAGAAATAGGATCAGCTATAATTTGTTGTGAAATTTAAGTCTCTGATGAGTGATGCTATGTGGCTAACATCATTTCAGTAAAGATGGGGTGACCAAACGTCCTGTTTTCATGTCCTGTCCTGGCCGTCCTGTCTGTTTTTTGAAAAGTGATGAAAATGTCCTGGTTTTCATTATTTTTCATTGGGCCATTAAGCGTGTACTTTAAATACACGCCTGCCTTTGCACCCAAAACATATGACTTTGGCTACACCCCCTCTTGTTATAATCAGCGTGTTCCTCAATCCGCAGCGTCAAGCACAGAGCACGTCAGACTCAGAATCATCAGAATACAGAGGCCTGTGTGTGTGTGTGTGTGTGTGTGTGTGTGTGTGTGTGTGTGTGTGTGTGTGTGTGTGTGTGTGTGTGTGTGTGTGTGTGTGTGTGTGTTCATCGCAGCCTCATTGGTCTGTCACTGCTTGTCAATGTCAGAATATTTGAAATGACCAATCAAATCAAAGTAGGCGGACATTACATTCACAGAATTTTAGCAGCGTGACGCTTCAGATTACGGTCAAGTGCGAGGTAAGATGTAAGTAGCTAACTGTAACGAATAAAGTTCGGAAGCAATTGCAAGTAAAACTCTGTTTATTTAAGTGAAAGTCAATCATAGAAGATCCAAGGGCGGCAGGTTAGTGGCGCAGGGACTCCGATGGTCAGATGTAAACCAAGTGGTGAGAGTGACGATCAACACAACGAATCCAGGACATCCACGGGAAACACGACAGGAACAATGAAGGACTAAGACTGGAAACGTAGAGGGATCAACACCGAACACCAACAAACAACGATCTGACAACCATGAGTTCCATCTCTCTGTCAGTGGCTTGAACTATGCCAAAGGAAACGGTGTAGTCATGCTATCATTCCCCCCACACTGATCTCATCGGCTACAACCTCTTGACCACACTGTGTATGGGGCTCTGAAGAGGTATGTCAACACAGCCTGTGACTCATGGATGCTGAACAACCCTGGCAAAACCATGTCTGTATATGATGTGCCTGGAATTGTTGCCACAGCATACCCATTGGCTGCAACCCCAAATAACATCCAATCAGGATTCATTTTCCCCTTTAACAGGGATGTTTTTCCAGAAGAAGCCTTTGGCCCATCTTATGTTACAGACCGGCCAAACCCAGTCCCAACTGTCACTCTTGTTGCTGTCTCTGATGAGCTGCACCCTGCCACTGACAATGCTGTGCAACAGCTTCAGCCTGCCATTGACAATGCTGTGAAACAGCTTCAACCTGCCATTGACAATGCTGTGAAACAGCTTCAGCCTGCCATTGACAATGCTGTGAAACAGCTTCAGCCTGCCATTGACAATGCTGTGCAACAGCTTCAGCCTGCCATTGACAATGCTGTGAAACAGCTTCAGCCTGCCATTGACAATGCTGTGCAACAGCTTCAGCCTGCCATCGACAATGCTGTGAAACAGCTTCAGCCTGCCATTGACAATGCTGTGCCCGGACCAAGTGGTTTTTCTGCTAGTACTGGGAGACATACTGGGCATACTGACATACTACTCCCCTAACTCCAGAAGAGCTGCACCCATTCCCTAAGGCTGGGCCTAGGAAAGTTGGTGGTGCCGTCAGAAGGAAGAGGAAGACCGCCATCCTGACAGACACACCAGTCAAGCTGGAGGACAACTAGAGGAACAAAAGGCCGCAACAAAGAAGAGACTCTTAAAAAAAAACAGTTGTTGTTTTTATGTATATATATATTTAATATATGTTGTATATTTATAAATATAATAATTGCCTGGGGCGTTTAGAGTCTTAAGAGAATAGCCGGCCAGGGGAAGTTTGGCTTTAGAGCCACTCACACTCTCACACACACACACTCTCTCACACACACACACACACTCTCTCGCACACACACACACACTCTCTCTCACACACACACACACACACACTCTCTCTCACACACACACACACACACACACACACACACACACACACACACACACACACACACACACACACACACACACACACACACACACACACACACACACACACACACACACACACACACACACACACACACACACACACACACACACACACACACACACAAACACACACTATACAAGCCAGCAGCCATATCACCCTGTAGCCCAAGACTGGTTGCCCACTGAAGCTAAGCAGGGCGGAGCCTGGTTAGTACCTGGATGGGAGACCTCCTGAGAAAACCAGGTTGCTGCTGGAAGAGGTGTTAGTGGGGCCAGCAGGGGGCGCTCTCCCTGTGGTCTGTGTGGGTCCTAACACCCCAGTGTAGTGACGAGGACACTATACTGTCTAAGAGCACCATCCTTTGGATGAGACATTAAACCGAGGTCCTGACTCTCTGTGGTTATTAAAAAATCCCAGGATGTCCTTCGAAAAAGAGTAGGGGTGTAACCCTGGCATGCATGCCAAATTTGCCCCTTGGCCTCTGTCCATCATGGCTTCTTAATCATCCCCATTTATACGGATTGGCTTCATCACTGTCTCCTCTCCACCAGTAAGCTGGTGTGTGTTGGGCATTCTGGCGCAATATGGCTGCCATTGCATCATCCAGGTGGATGCTGCTCATTGGTGGTGGTTGAGGAGATTCCCCCTTCCATGTAAAGCGCTTTCAGATCCCAGAAAAAAGTGCTATATAAATGTAACAAATTATTATTATTATTCTTAAACTGTATTTGTTTTTAATTTGGTTAAAAATGGGCAGACATTCTGTTGAATGTTTTTCTGCTTCTGGTTTGAGGTTCTGGTTGAACCTCATTCTTTGTAACTATAGCATCTGTGCCAACCAACCCCATTGCATGTGCCAACTAACCCCCATACTGAGGCTGGTTGGCACAAGAGCACAACATGACTTTAATGATGAATAAAACATTTTTAGGAATCATTTATGAACATTAAATGTATCATATCTTTTTGTCTCTCGAAATAAATTATAGACCCATCCACCCAAGAAATTAATTGATGTCTGCCTACCATAGCTTTATAAAGCTAATGGTTTATAAATAATAAATGTTGCATCATTGCTAACTTTAGCAGATTATTTAACATACCTCAATTCATGTCGCTGTACAGCCTCCCAATACGGAACGCATCAGGAACAACAGGGCTGTAAAACTGCCTGGGCCGTACCTGTATATCCACCGACTCTAGATCTTCAGCCTCCCCATACTCGATCTAACAGGCGGAACTTGATTTTGCCATGTGCCTGCGATGAGTCACCAGATGGAGTCGGTGTTACTCCATATCCAAAGTGCTTGTGTTTTTTAGGCGACTTCTCCAGGCAAAGGCAGCTGGGGTCTGAGCGGGAGAAACACATCAAAGGATGATTCATGATTTCCCTTAACATTTATCCAGGGCTCTTGACTCGCGGGCCTCACAGCTTCCCTGCTTTAAGCTCAGATGAGTCGGAGTCTGACTATTAGGAAATGCCCCGTGATCACAGAGGAAAAATGACAGATGAGAGTTATTGATACTTACTCTCCTGAAGGGTGTAGAGATGAAACAGAATCACCTCAAGAACAGTGAGGACCTTCATCACTTCACAATATAACCAGTAAACGTTGAGTTATTTGGGAACAACATTCAGAGAGACACTTCAGCACATTTTTAGAGAAACACGTCAGCACAATGAGAAATGCTGCCTTATCTGCAAATGGCTCTAATAAGAGAGCCACTGTCAAGAGCTTTTATCTCTCATCCTTTTTTAAAATATTCTCATTATTTCGCAACTTTGGCCGGTAATTAACGTTAGATTAACGAATGCATGAGTCTGATGGCTGCATGTCAGGAATGCATTCTGCTCTTCAAAGATCAATTAGATGCAGCTGAGTTCAGATTAGTATAATGTCAGATGTCCAAACGCTTGTGTCAGGAGATTCGTTACGTCCTCTCATTCGCCGAGCAAACAGTCTCTGCTGGGTTTTGAAGGGGACAAGACGTCTACATTCAGGTAATAGGGGATTCTGGGGTAAGATTGGTCGTGGGTAAACTGTGTCACCCCCTTCAACCTGCACTCACATTTAAGTACTAATATGTTTCTTTAAAGTGCTATGCACCCTTCAGGGCTAAATAAGGTACACAGGTGCATGTTTTGAAATGGTACTGCACCAATGACAGCTTTTGTACCTTTTTTTCTGAGTGCAAACTTTAAAGCATATTTAGCCCCTTTTTTTGCATGACAAAATTAATTTTATATCAAAGCCAATGTATCCAGGTCCAAAAATGTATAACACACATGTTGGTGAACTGAATTCATGTCACTAACAGTATTTGATGAAAGATTAACCACACTGAACAAAAACGGTGTAGGATTTCCTCTCAAACAATTTTCGCCCAAAAAATGCTAGTAAATATCATTGACTTAAATGTGAAATTTTGATGGAGAACATTTCTGAAACAGATGGTAAAACACATCAATAATCTGCCAAAAAATGTTTTTACAGTGCATGAATTATTAATAGTATTTTGCACAACATCATAGCCAGTGCTATGCCACTATTATAACAAGTACTATTGAAAATTGTTGAACAAGAAGCAAAATACATACTTATTATGAACATTAAACTTTTTTCTGGCTGGTTTATCAAAATATAAATAATCTGCAGCTAATTAATCTGTGGAGAGGGCTGTGCATTAGTCTGGTTAATGTTCATATTGATTTGAAACATAAATCACGCACATATTCCGTAATTATTTAACTTACCCATCAAAAGGACACAGTTTGATGAAGATTCTTTCCTCTCATTTCATTTGATAGCAAACATCCTGAAGTGCATTTAGCGAGCGTTAATTTTACAATAGCATTCATTTTAGTCTCATTTCCTCTCCGTAGAGGACAACTACAGTAAAAACTGGCAGTTTACCCCATACTACATCAGCATTTCAATGATCAAACCTTTGTTGAGTAATTTTCCCAGCAGCACAAACAGCTGTAAAAGTTAGGCTGCAATACACTGTGCCACAGTCAACATTTTAACTGATTTCTAACTTCTGTGGAGTGCAGGAGGACGGTGTGTGTGTGAGAGAGAGAGAGAGAGAGAGAGAGAGAGAGAGAGAGAGAGAGAGAGAGAGAGAGAGAGAGAGAGAGAGAGAGAGAGAGAGAGAGAGAGAGAGAGAGAGAGAGAGAGAGAGAGAGAGAGAGAGAGAGAGAGAGAGAGAGAGAGAGTTGTCAGTTGTTGTGCCAGTGCTGTATCTCATCTCTCATCTTTACTTCTTGTGTCTACATACGTCAGTCACCATAGCAACGCTCAACGTGTGTTCATTGCTCTGGAAGAACCTGTGGTTTCTAATGATGCAAATGTGGGATTACTTTAATCAGTCGGTGGAGGAATGAGCATCTCTGTCCTCGTGTGTGTGAATCAGTGATGTTACTGCACTGCACAGACGGATGTAACACACACACACCAAATACTTGAAAAAACCCTTTGAAGAGCAAATCAAACTTGACGCTATGAACTATAATATATGATTCTTGTATTGTAATGCATGATTCATCAGTGCATGTTTTTCCAAAGAAAATCATTTCTTTTATCTAAATGTAATGACTTAATACATATCTGAAATGACTTTCCAACTATTTCTCAAGCTCTTCCTTCCGGCTCACTCTTGAACAGAAGATCCACTGTTCACCATCCAGACAGTTATACGGGCATTAGTCGTTGCTTTCAGAGTTTGTGCAGCAGAGGAAATGTTTACATTTTTTTAAAATACTATTAGTATTTCAATATTTTTGGTAATTCATCCAAAAATTTATTGTAAAATATAAATCTATATTTAAATAAATAAAAGAAATTTAAATATTTTTTTAATAAAGTGAACTAACACGCATCCATCAACAAACAATACACCTATTAATTAAAAAAATATCACGGTAACTTTAAATAAAGCCTTTATATATAGTAAATTATAAAAGTATGTTTAATGCATTCATTATGTAATGCACCTTATAATGCATTGTATGGTCTTATGAATAATTATAACCACAGTTATAATACATTATAATACTTATCTATTTAGAAAAAATAATGCATTAAAATAAATGACAAACAACCAATTTCAGAATCTGCAAATATTATAATGCATTTTAACTTTGGTTACAAATTATTAATGAAAAGATAAAATGCATTATAATGTACATTATGAATATCTTTTTAATGCATTAAACAAATGTTTTAAGTTACCAACATTTTTTCCTCTTCTTTTTGAAATTTATAATACAAATTATGAAATGTGAAAATCTTGTGTTCTTTAAAACAATATGCTGCAATCTAAAATGATTGTCCGATTCGTCAAGCATGCAAACTCAAATCCTTGTGATTGTAGTTCTGTAGTAAAACAAGCCCTCTTAAAAGTTATAAAAAGAGCAAACTTTGATTTTTCAGATGCAGAAATGTGAGTGATTAATGCTTAATCTTTATTGCTTAATGGATGGGAGCCACAGAGCATGGCGTGTAAAATGAGAAATCTTTCAGCTTCTAAATTCCTTTAATATCATGTGCAACGGATTCAAAATCATCTCATTTTGCAGATGCTTTAAGCAAAGAGGCCAACGGTCCGCTGTAGCAGAAAGTCTCTGGCTCAAGGACGCTAGGAAACGCAAGCTCAGCACTCGCCTCCAGCCCCAATCCCAGAGGACCATGATCTCTCACACACACATGATCACATTATAAAGGACTCCGCAGACCTGCGCTGTCCAGTAAATACACTCCCAGATTCAGATTTGCATCCGTAATCACTAACCTGGAGTGGTTGGATGTGCTGAGGGTTGCCTTGGTAACACCTCTCAGAAGAGGAGAGATTAAAAGGACCCGACCCGCATCCAGACCGTCCCTCGAGGGCCTTTTGTTTGCTTGTTTGTTCTTTAAAGTCCTTGTGTCCTCCGCAAAGACTAGAAACGACTTCACCTTCTTCATTAGGCACTGAATATCGAGAGAGAACCAAACACACATGGAGAATGGGATAGAGTCACAGACATAAAAAAATCTTTCAGATCTGGAGTGATAGCAGACGTAAACAAGAGGCCAAATACATCTGTATTTAAGAAATAATAAAGAAACAAATAAACACTTGATTTCCATAGTCCACTTCAGACATTCTAACTACAAGAAACTTTGCAACTACATGTCGACAGACTCTCAGTAGAGTATCAGCAGACTGTTAGGTTAGTTGTACTTGCAAAGTTACTTATAGTCAGCAGAATGTCTGTTGAGGAGCATCAGAATAAAGAGTTAGCAGATATTATGCAGACAGTCACTATACTCTAATGACTGTGCTTGACATGCAAATGCAAACTTACATATAGTTAGAAGAATGTCTAAAGTGGACCATCAATATAAAGTATTAGCAACAAATACTGTATATGAGATATGAATCAGATTTCATGCTACACATGTTGTGGTTTGGATCTGATTTGTAAACATTTGATTTTTATGTGTTTTTCTGTTTGAACTCCAAACAAGTGATTTCAGTCAGTTATAGCAGAATAAATAAAGAAATCTTGGTTTTGCCGCCTATCTGAACAAAGCAGAAAAGTTTCACATTCTCATGCATATAAACAGGTTATTTCCATGAAACATCCGGTATCGCTGAATAATGTACGAAAGATCTTTAGTGAATTTTTCAACTGTAACATCTCTGAACTAGGAAAGCTTGTGCAGCAAGATTGAATTTAAATGTCTGGCAAATAATTCATGTCAGCCAGTGTGTGCTTATGTGAAGAGAGGCATAACAGATGAAACCCTGTTCACTTCACAGTCACACAAGACAAAACATATAGATAGGAACACACACACACACACTGTACTAATGCACAGCCTGCATGATAAATGAAAGTGGCGTGTCACATGCTGTAACACATTTCCTGAGAGCCACTTCTTCCGGGTCCAAACGCTATTTCAGATGCCAGAAGCAAACAACAAATGGTGTTAATATACACTCACAATGTGATGTAATACCACGGTTAAATCCATACTGAAATCTCAGTTGGTCGGACAGTGATTCATCTTTTATGAATCGTTAAAATATTGTCCGGGATGCCATGAGCATGTAGACTTAAGTGTACAGACCCTACGTTTTTCATTTTAATGTGCAATATGAATAATCTGTGCTCATAAACAGCGGTTGAGAGAGTGTTTTTAAGTGAAACGAGCTAGAGGCTTGGACCTGGAAACAGCTTTTCTTACGTCACGACTTCCGGTTTCCAAAAGGAACATGACATCATCATGCTGACTTATAAAACGCCTACTTTTGGCCAAACTCTATAACAGAGAAAACAATCCCAGAATGTTTTGCAACTAGCTCAGTGGATTTTTTTTAACTTACTATTAATTACTATAGCTAAATACTCAGTTTAAATATTAAGTATAAATATTAGGTTTAATAACGATAGACTATTTCATATTTGTGTACTGTGAATTTTAATACTTGTAATGCTAAACTCTGTTGGAATCATTTGTGAAGTGAAGTGTCTGCTGTGTGGATCGCAGGAGCAATACGAACAGCATATCAATGTGCCTGTGAGTTACAGAAACTCTTCGGTTTAATAAAGTCAAGTATTTCTGTGCATGCTAATATGGGTTGAGAGAGAACAAGTGGAAAGACAAGAGAACAAAACATGAACAAGTCTTTTCAAGCAGTCAAACATTTGACAGATCTAGCATGAGCTCTCCAACATCACTAATCGCTTTCTAGACTCAAAGAAAAATACGTTTGACAATCACCATAAAGTCTGGCCCACTTTACAGCTTATTATGGCTAAAATACACACTTCAACAGGAAAACAGGCTTGTGATGTTTAAGTGATTTTAAAGATGTCATTAAATCCAGGTTTTGTGGCTTTTAGATTTCTCTTTTTGCCCTTCAGATATACACATTTAAAATGTGTAGTTTTCCTTTTTTCTGAAAGTTGACTAAATGATTTATTATAAGTCTCTTGCTCGCCAAGGCGGCATTTATTTGATCTGAAATACAGTAAAAACTGTACAATTGTGAAATATTATTACAATTTAAAATAAATGTTTAATATATTTTTAAAATGTAATTTATTCCTGTGATCAAAGCTGAATTTTCAGCATCATTACTCCAGTCTTCAGTGTCACATGATCCTTCAGAAATCAGTCTAATATGATTTGCTGCTCAAGAACATTTCACAATGCTAAAACAGCATTTATTTGAAACAGAAATCTTTTATAACATTTATTACATCTTTACTGTCACTTTGACCAATTAAATGCATCAACGATGAAGTCAAGTATTCATTTCTGTGGCTGTGACGTACAACTAAAGGCATTTTAAAATCACCCCAAACCTGTTTCAATAAGAAATAAATGCATCAACACAAGAAAGCTAGAGCAACTGACTAATGTTGATACAGAAACCCTCGAGCGGGTAAAAAGAGACTGATCACCCGGTTGTGTTCGTGACCGTGTCGGATGAGTCTCCTGATCGATGTGTTCGAGCGTGACCATAGATCACTGATTATATGAGCCAGGATCAATAGGACAAGGACGATTTTCTTCCGTATATTTGTCTCACTGGCAGGTTTGCCGATGGGACGCCACCACATTTACATAAAATCAATCTGAAACATACACCTGGTTTGGGATGGTAATTGGACGACTCTATATAACGCAGCAAATCGATTCAATTCTAGCAGTTTCCACATATACAATGTTTTCACAGAATTATCCGATTCAGGCACAGCAGGATCTATACTCGAAATTTGTCGGAGAAATAAAAGTGTGATGAAATTATGCGTGAAAATGTGACGTCAAGATTCAGTGATGTGAAAAAGCAACTAAAGCTGGAAATACTTCTCTTATGCCAATATGTGTGGGTAAACTGACAGTGGATCTTCAGACAGCATTGACAGAAAAATGTGATATTTTATGTATTAACTGCAAAAAAAAAACAGCTTAAGATGGTTTGCTAGTTTTTGCTTGTTTAAGGCTGGCTTTCGAGTTTAAAAGTGTCCAAAACCCCCATAAAACCAGTCAACAGACCAGCTTAGACCAGCAAACCCAGTATTATTGTTGAAATGACGGTTCCATAAAGAACCTTTAACATCCATGGAAACTTTCCTTTCCATTGCAGAGGTTCTTTATAGTGGAAAAAGGTTCTTTAGATTTTTAAAATGTTCTTTTTACTAAGTGAAAAATTGTTATTTTAAGAACTGATGAATGAAAGGATCTTCGGGGAACTAAAAATGGCTCTTTTATGGCATTACCCGAAAAGAGTTGCAATAAATTGACTTATGCCAATTTCTATGTAGTATTACAGAAGTAGAATATAAAATAGAATCAGTAAATAAAATACATCGTTTTTAGAGCTCAAATTGTTCATTTAAATCCCAATCAATATGCATTTTTGATCAGTGTTGTTATTGTTAACTAAAACTGAAATTAGAACTGAGATTTGCTTCATATTCAGGAATCGCCATACTTTCATTACTCTCGCATACAAAAATAAAACTCATCGCAAACGTATAGAAAAGATAATGAACCTGCAGCTTCCTCAGAAGCCAGTCCTCCGCACAGACGTCCAGTAGAAGTTCCCAGACGGCTGATGTCCTCCTGGCTTTTGGCCTCTGGACACACAATAAAACACTCTCAGATGATCCATTACAAACTCAAAGCTCTGTAGACGTCGAGCCTCGAACAAACGCCTTTCTGGAGGTGAATAAACTGCCTTTAAGTACAAGAGCATGAAGTTTTGCTCCTCTGCAGCTGGAAAAGAAATATGTACTGCACATATTGATTAAAACATTAAGTTTGTTCTTGAATTTTGTGGGATGAGTGTTTGCTTTAAGCTATTAATCACTGCAATAGAACTACCAAGAACATTTTGCTAAATAAACACAATCCCTTTAAATGCCACAAAAATAAAGACTGCATTAATAACCCTGAGAATGAAATCACACTATAAATAAACCATCATTGCTCTGTTCCAAACCTAGTCAGCTTCACCGTATCGTATTCATGCTTGTTGCCATTTCTTCACCTGCATTGATGCCAGTGAGTGCTGCCAATAAAAAGCATTGCAAATCACTCATTTACGATGTTACCTTCATAATGTCATCTAATGTTCACACAGAATGTCTTTTTCCATTCCACTGCCCTTCTTTCCCACTGTTTTCCACTGTAAACACCCATTAGACCTTAAAACACAACACAAAATACAGGTAAAGCACCAGTGAAAAATCAATACGGACATTTCCCTCATATTAACAAAGTAAAACATTTGAACAGTTTATGGGCAAAATATAATAAATAAGTAATTACATAAATGCTTGATTTCAGACAGAAATGTGAGCTGGACAGAATTGGATTGAAGTACAAATGTGATTTTGGGTCAATTTTTGCCTGAGATGGATGGGCAAAGGCAGGCTATTTTTCTGAGTTCAGCACAGATTTTCATAAGTGACACACACGTTCTGGGTTTGTCCAGACAGTGACGGTAGTGTTTATGAGAAGGCTTCAGATTAGGTTCAATGGAGGTTCTCCTCCAATCAGAGGCGGTGTGATAGACCGCGCCAGCGAGACCAAACACAATCACACTGAAATATGGATTCAATTTAGCCTTCGGCCCCTCCTGCATGAATATATATCAGTTACATTTAAATCAGAACAGCACAAAGTGATTCACAGAAAACAGCAAAAGTATTTCAATGGAGGAGAATGGAAGCATCTGCCGGTATAAGATTTACGGGTCTCCGTCTGAGACAGTTAGCGAGCAGCTTTAGCCTGAGCTTTGCATTACAATTAAGGTTTATTGTCAATCAGAAGTGGCTAAATCAGAAGGCAATGCATATTCAATCTACCGTGGCAGGACATCATTTCACACTGACGTATGGCCTGTTATTGATTTCCTGACCAGAGATCTTATTTCAGCACATAAATGACACTGGGGTTGTTCTCGCCGTTTATTTCGCTGCTGGTCTTGTAAATTGCGTAAGCGAATGTAATCATATTTTCCTGCGAGGAGAACCTGTGATCTGCCACTCAACACACTTAAAACCAGAGGCAAAAGATCTCCGAGGGACTGGAAATGGATGTCAGGCACAAGATTCAGGCACATGTGAGCCTGAAGGATCTAAAAAGAGTTGCTGATGTATTTTATAGTGAGTGGTGAACTGTAAATGATGGGAGCAGAGCGGTTTCATTCCTCTGAAAGATAATGTCCTTCTCAAAGCCACGTAAAACAAGATTCTGTCAAAATACAGACACAGTCAGGCACACCAGTAGCCTACAGGACAAGAAAACACGAGCGCCTTGATTTATTTAAATCACAAACTGTGGCCCCTAGGAAAAACATTTTATAGTATTGTTACATTTATAGTATATTAAATTGTTTCATTAAAGTAATATGCATTTATTCTTGGTTTACCATGTCCTTTTCCGCGTAATAAATAAATAAATAAATAAATAAATGCTACTTTATTCTGGGTCTTAGCAGTGATAGGCTACTTTAGTTTAATTATTAGTTTAAATTTTTTGCCATTTTAATAGTTTTTTTTTAATCATTGCTTATTTAGATTTAACCCAAGAACCCGGACCAATTTCCCCTTATAGGAAAATGATGGGGCATATAAAACAGACTAAATGGACCACTTAAAACATGTTTCTGCAGTTGTTGTTTTAAATACAGCCACTCCTTGTCAAAGATCTGTAATGTTACATATGTGTCACATTGGGCGTTTATTTCTCATTTGAAAAAAAAAAAACATTTTGTCAGTTTTCTTGCTAAATAATATTTTTTTTCTGTGCATTTTCTTTTCCACAACATTTTTTGGCATTTGATTTGCTTTGCCACATTTTTCAAAACCAACTGTGACCATTCAATTTTACAACTCTTTTGTAACGTATCAAAATTCGACCTTTTCAGGCTTTTATATTAAGCCTCAGTACGTCTATTATAATAGCCTCAATTAAGTGTAATTAATATGAAGAAAAAAAATCTGATAGTCCAGCAGGATATTTTTCACAGCATCCTCTAATAGTGTTTCCCAACCCTGCTCCTGGAGACACACCAACACTGCACATTTTGGATGTCTCCCTTATCTGACCCATATATTTCTGGTCTTGGAGTCTTACTAATGAGCTGATGAGCTGATTCAGGTGTGATTGATTAGGAAGAGTTGGAAAATGTGTAGCGTTGGTGTGCCTCCAGGAACAGGGATGGGAAACACTGCTCTGCACAGCAGTTTGACTAAAGTGATACTATAACTAAAGAAAATATATTTTGAAAGAAAAAACTAAGGTACTTATGTGAAGCTCAGCCTGGAGACTGATTGAATTTGATCATGAAATGCTGAATATGACCTTCTCTCTCAAAGGGAATCTTCATCTGGTTTAATCAGGTCAGATGTTGAGTGTACCGTGGGAAACTGGCTCTGCTGGGTATTCATGTCATGACGTTTCTGTGACAGTTTATCTCGTTCACACGTTCTTCAGTCCCGATGACCCAGCAGCAGAAACACCTCACTCTCTCACACACACACACACACACACACACACACGCTCATTCCTACTATACAGACATTATCAAGTCTCATATGAAATCAATCTTCAGTGTCAATCCTGTTTGATCAATGCACAAATCAGTGTGATATCAACATGTTTAAAGATGGTTAAAATACCAAGAAATACAGTAGTGGCTAAAAGTTATATGTATTAAAACAAATACCCCCTGTATTTGTTTTAATTAAACCATCAAAACGTGGTATATATATATCTTTTTTTTATGAGGAAAGAACAAAACCCTAAACTTGGTATTTATCTGACAAATTTAGTAAAAAAAAAGTCAAACAACAGCTAGGTTTTATTGTACTTAGTATTTATTTTAGTATATAGTATTTGTTGTACAATAAATAAGGCATAGAGAAAACAATGAGCTCACAAAAAACGTACATTATTATTTTGTTGGTTCTCTCATTTTTGTATGCATTCATAATTAGACACCCATGGCCAAAATGTACAACTACGCAATATGCTTACAAAAGTGCCTCTATTATGCAATTTTAAAGGTTCCTAATTTTGTTTTAGTTAGAGTCTCCTACAATAGGTTTACATACACCCAAGGTCAAAAAACATTTTTTTTTTTCATAATACACATAGCACATCACCTCATTTCTCAGAGTCTAAAATCGGTTCATTGGCAGATTCGGTCCCTCTAAACCCTCCTTTCTGAGAGACTGCTCTGATTGGTCAGATGGCCAGTCTGTTGTGCACGTGTTGGAAACGAAATGCCTATTTGTTATCATGTGAATTTCAGCTCCGGATCTTCCGCAGCACGTTAGTGATAGGAACATTAACGCTCTTCTATTTCAAAACTCATCCTTTTGGAAACAGCACCTTCTGTTTTCAATTCCACCTCAACATGAAGTTATAACTACAGTGTTTGAGGGCGGGGCAAATGAGACGGGTTTTTTTTCTTGCGAGAAGGCAATGAAGACATTTTTGACATTGTTGCGTATGTGACAGGAAGTCAGACCGGAATTGTTGAAGCCTCGTTTCATGCAGTTCAGAATCACTTCTTTCCTTTGCGAAACAATAACTCCATTTATCTGTACTTTCATCTTTAAAACTGTGCAAACCTTTTAGGCCTACATTCACAAACACATATGCAGGAAAGGTAATATACCAAAAAGCATAATGGGGCACCTTTTTAAAAAAAATATGGGTAATGTCAATTTTCCTTGGACAAACATCAATTTTGGCCACAGTATAACTGTCTTAAACAGAAGTATGCCTATACAATTAAAACCTCAACCATATTTATTGCAGAGTACAGAATATTCTTCAGGACAGGAATGATGTAACAAACACCAACACTGAACCCCACCCAGTGTGATTTGCACGATTTTCTGTTTTTAGATGTTGAATTTTGCATGTTTAAGACCAATTACTACATAATGAACATCAGCAATACACACTTCATCAGACTAGAGCAGTCGTTCTGACTGGATGTGCTGCAACAGTGACCTTGAACATACTAAACATCCTCCATCATATTTGCTCTGTGCATCAACGATGCTGCATTGACTATGCATGTATGAGTCACTGCAATGTTTTGCTATTTTCAAGCTATTTGAGTAAAGTGAAATCTGGCAGTGTTTATGATGCAAAAATTCCATTGAAATTCCTCTCCACATGTTATACTGAAAAGATAAATAGAAATTGAAGTGCACCTTTTCACGTTTCAAGGACTTGATCGATAAACTTTTGAGTCCTTTTCAATGAGCAATGAGTTAATACTGTAAACACAAAGTGCAAAGAACTCACCTCAGACTCTCCAGAGAGCGTTGACTTGTTTCACATGAACCGGGAGTAACTTCACAAACAGCATTTCAGCTAAACAAATAAACTATATACACACCTTTTCTGCTAAATCAAATAATATAAAATGAATTGCTGCTAGTGGTTTATAAAATAATACAATAAAAATAAATGAAATGTTACTTTATTTTCTGTTGGGTCTTGAATGGCTACATTGCTCTGGACTAGCATGAATCAAACAAGAGCCACTTTACAAATACATACATTGAGTTTATTCAGAAGTCAGTAGTGGATTTGGAGCAGTCAATGTTATCGATATGCACACTGTTGCTTTTCTGTGGTTTATACACTTGATTGGTACAATGACTTTTAGTTCTTTTCACTCCAAATGAGTAAGAACAACAACAAATTCAATAAAAGATATATAAGAATACCTTTACTGTCCCTCTCATTAGAAAATCAACCCTTTTTGGATAAAAATGCCAATTATTTATATAAACTGCATATAAAAAAAACAACATAAAATGTACTTTCAAGAAAAGCAATAAAATAAAATCATATATACAAACCTCTGTACATAAATGTGTATATAGTGAGGATAAAAATATCATGTAAAAATGAGAGAGAGGAATCTTTGATTATAAACTGGTCATGTGTCTCGATGATAATGTGCATAAAAATATCTTCCCGACTACGTTCCTGCCTAAAGAGAGAAAAAACATAATTCATCTTTAGTTTGAGCTAAAAATGCACCATCTGCCAAAAATCCCCAGAGTTCCCTGACTCCAGTTCCACTGCATCTATATTGCTGTTGTCTGGAGTGATTTGAGATATTGGCTTCGAGCGCTGGTCCGGCAGTGGACACACAATAATCAGCCGTTATGAGAAGGGCTGCGGTGAGCGATTCATCATGCCATACTGTCAGGGATGTTGACGTAAAATCGTTGGAAGAGGGCCGATGTGGATGTCTTCTCTTACTGGACGATTCCCGAGTCGATGGAGGTCTGCTTTCTCGTGGTCTTTGGAGGTGGAGGTGGAGGGGTCTTGCTGGGTAAGGGGGGCGGAAGGTGCTGGAACAATGAACAAAGGAGAAGCAGACTTTTTAAGACAAATGCAAGGCTTCATTATATGAGTCACTGATCTGCATCCTGAAACACACCGCTCAAATAGTGCAGCTTGTCTCTAATAAACTCGCCGTTACATTAATAAAGCTGTTCCTTTCTCCGAGTCAAGACTGTGATAATCTGGCCTAAAGTGATTGAGAAAATTAAAGAAAAAAGAAAACCGAAGCAATATATATATTTTGTTTAATAACCGAAACAATATATATTTTGTTTTACAATATATTCACAATATTACTGTTTTACTGAATTTTGATCAAATGCAGTCTTGGTGAGGAGAAGATACTTTTAAAAAAATTCCCAAATCCTACCAACCCCAAACGGTTTCAACCTTTAAAAGTAATTTCCCAATACTTCTAGCAGCTGCAGAGAAGTTCAGGTACTGGGTTAATTAAAGGGTGTCGGATTTAGAAGTAAAAACCCTGCAGAGAGAGAGCGAGAGAGAGGGAAGGAGAGAGAGAGAGAGAGAGAGAGAGAGAGAGAGGGAGAGAGAGAGAGAGAGAGAGAGAGAGAGAGAGAGGGAGAGAGAGAAAGAGAAAGAGAGAGGGGGAGGGAGAGAGAGAGAGAGAGAGAGAGAGAGAGAGAGAGAGAGAGAGAGAGAGAGAGAGAGAGAGAGAGAGAGAGAGAGAGAGTCCCTCTGGTGATGATCACTAATCATGACCCATCAGCACTGTGGCGGCACACTGACATTCACTGACGCTGCAGCCACACACATGCATGACCACAGATACATTACTGCACTTTACGTTTGTTTTCCAACAACTGACGATCCCAAGAGCCGAACAACAGAAATAGACTTTAATGTAATGCTGTGATAAAGTATAGTCCTTTTAGAAAAGACAGGTATTAAAGTTAGTACATTTTCTGAACCGTATCCCTTAAATGTCCATGTAGTTTGAACTTGCCGCTTGCCAGCAACTGCTTTCTCTGCGGAAGCTTTGCATTTAAAGAGCCAACAAAATATTTAGACTCAGATCAATATTTCATGTCTAATTACTTACTTATGTGGCAAGTAGCCGATGTAATGTACATCCAGCCAGTTGTTGTCTCAGAATAAACCCCTTCAGGTTCAAGATGCAAGACCTGATCACCCTGTCAGGGTTTATTCTGAGATAACAACTGGCTGGATGTACATTATCCCTTACATGATCATGTCAAAATAATGGAAATGATGATCATGCAATAAAAGTATTTATAAACATGTAAGTCTTTGAAGGATGTTGATGATGCGTTATACCCGCGGGTGTGGCGGTGGTGGAGGGGGTGTGGTCGGACTGGCCAGGTCTGAGTTGTCCATCAGGTTTCCATAGTCACCCATGCTGCTCTTGACAGGAAGTGGGGGCGGAGTTTCCCCCTTATCCCCATAACCCGTCCCATTCAGCTCTAGATCTGCATAGAAACAAGACTGCTGTTGAGATCCACATCATGATGCATGAAACTATATATCTGCAAAAACGTGTGCCAATATGTGCAAATGTGTGAATATCATTGTATTAGATAGCAAATTATTAAATCATTTAGAATTTACTCTAAAGAAAATTACAAAAAGCACAGTTTTCAAGCTAAACAAAGTTTCTTTGTGAAAAAGATGAAAAAACGGAAAGTTAGTAAAGTGCATTTGAGAACAGGAGATGTTTCATGCAATGACATTCAGAGATTTTTACTTGTGACTCTTTTGAAGTATTAAATGCCATGTAAATGTGATATTCCTGTTTGAGGAGGACTGTGCGCTCATTTTCCAACGAATAATCAAACACAGAGATGACGACACGCAGTGCAAACTCAGGATTCAGACAGTGGGCTGAACCCATGGGAGAGTAAACGCCTCGCGAAGCCTGAATCATTACACATCTTCACAAGCGGCGAGTGGGAGACTGGATCAGACTCGCTTTCATGCGAGGGATTTAACACTTCTGCCGAGTCCAGAGGTTCACATCATAACATTACGTTTGTGTGTCATCAGACTACAGCATGTTAGGGAGCATATGATGTCAGCAAACATGTCATATGTTGGGGGTGTGGCTTAAAGTTCACCCAAACATTTAATTTACATTAACTAATACAGGTTTGGAACAACATACAGCTGAGTAAATGATCTTTGGGTGAACTATCCCTTTAAGGTGGGAAAAGGAAATCAGTTACACAGTCATTCATTTTCATGAGGAAAATGTTAAAAATAAGTTATTCATAAAAAAGTACTGTAAAAGATCAGTTTTTCTGCTTTGAATAAAGCCAAACAACAAAACTTAAAAGATTTGTATTAATCTTTTAACAGCTATTATTAAAATAAATAAAAATTAAAATGTCACTGTAAATCAGATTGAATGACTTGGATAGTTGTCAGCAATTTCAACTTCTAAAAAATAATAATGATTTATGTTGATTGTATAACATCAGAGGACAATATGTGATGCCAAAACTAGTGCTGCTATATTTCAGTAGATCAAGGTCATTGCCCGTTTATTGAATATTTAAAATATGTACCAAAGTCTGCTGGTGTTCAGATGTGTGATTAGATATATTGCTGCTGAACTTCTTTCAATGTCTTTCAGCTTCTTTTATTCAATGGCTTGGCAAAAAAAAAAAAAAAAAAATCTTTGTGGATTTTGAACTACATTTAAATGTTTTGGAGTGTTTAATTCCCAAATTAGCCCAACCTTTTGTATATTTAACTTACTTTAAACTACAATAACCATTTTTTTTAAGCTCCCACAGGTAGGCGGGGGTTCCTTGCCAAATACATAACCTAGCTTGCTTTAGCAAAACGTGCCTAATTTCATCATATTTCAGAATCAAACTTATAGGGGAAATGTCAGAACAGTGTGATGTTTGACACATACTGGATCCAGTCAGTAAGCTGAAGTGCAGTTTGGTCCGGGGGGTGATGGGAGGCGGGACGCTGGGCACAGACGGGTTGGCAGGGGCCCCTGGGGACACAGAGAGTCTTTTCTCACCCAGTAAGTTGATCACCTGACTCTTCGGCCTCTGGGGCCTCAACGGACTGATCTGGAGAGATGAAAATATGACAGATAAATACAAGAGAGTGAACCGCTGTTTCTAGGAGTCGCTATTTAAGGGATTTCATATATCAGGACTAAAAAAGATGACCATACAAACTGTGACCAAGAAAACAGCACTGAGTGGATATAGACACAACGATAACAGTGGAAAAAAATGTTGCAGCTGAAGAAAAAAAATAGTAACAGAGTAAAGTACAGGAATTCAAACAGCTCAGGTCCATTTACATGAGCACACAGGTTTATTTAATGCACAATTCAGCAGGCTTATGAATTATTCCAGCTGTAAATGCCCATCATTAGTGTACGATCAGTCGAATGAAGTTCACATACAGGATTCCGGCAGCAGAATACGTCACTCTGAACATGCCGACATGTTTAAACCTGCTTTTATTGAACACGTTTGTATTGTGGCAAACGCTTTTTTAAATTTAGTCTTTACATTTTTAAATTTAGTCTTTAAATTTTACATTCTTCTCTGACTAAAATGGATTTCAATTGATTGAAATAACATTTATGGTAATGTGCAAAATATGAAAATGTGCATCAAAATGTAAAATTGAAATCAATGAAATTACTATAAATATATTCAAAATGAAAAATTTTAGCAGGAAGATATTATTTGGCATCAGACGAGGACATTAACAATAATGGTTAAAGGTAAAACAAAATCAAATAACCAGGCGGGCTTGTTATCAACATGACAGATTAATTAAGCAGAAAATCAGAGTTTTCAACTCTCTCTTTAATTGCAGAGGTCAGCGGCCTTATGAAAGGGTCAAGGTCATTATGATGATGTATAAAAGACAAACGAACCAGAAGGTCCAGGGCACAGTAATTACATGCGCTTTTCTTTATTCAGAAGCGTAAGGTTGATGTGCTTCTCTAACAAAGTCTGTGAGGCCTGTGAATGGGTCAATTTATTCTTATTATGTGCTGTTTGTTCTAGAACTGCTCGGGTTCATTTGGTGTTCATACTCAAAGAGACTTGTGAGTGCAGATTCAGCCTCAAAAAGACTGTTTTAGGAACGACTGATTAAACGGAAAGCAGGCAAATTAAAGTATTTTGGTTTACAAATGGTTTCCTTGGTTTCTATTTCTGTCGTGTCACAATAGGTATCTCTGTTCACAATAAAATCCCATTTCTCCAAACTCCTGCTTGTCATAGCGGTGTATGAAATATCAGATGATTGCCTGTGATTAGGATTTACTTTCAGTGGCTTGATACTGGAAACTTGAGGTGGCAGTGAATGATGCGCAGAGTAAGTCTGTATTTGTGCATGGATTTGGCACGGTTGTGTGTTTTATGAACAGATACTCACGGTCTCTGACAGTATGACCGCCTCACTGGGCTGCAGGGGAATATCAGCGGTCTTCAGTTCCTTATCAAACAGCTCCTGGTGTTTACTGTTCCTCTTCTCCTTCTTTTTCTCCTTCCTGTCTTTCTCAGGTTCATCTCGATCCAGTTTATCCTGGGACTTACAGTGCTGCTTCTTTGGTAATAGAGGCTCCAAGGCAAATCTATCCGACGAAAGAGAAGAGGAATCAAATGAAAAGAGGAGGACAGAGATAATTGAGCGGCGGGTACGTTTTATTGGATAAGACGGCAGGGCTGTTTAATATTAGAGAGAAGTCTCTTATGAAGTCTTGAGCAAATATTAGCACTCATTTGACATTTAACTCCAAAAAGCACATTTCTGGTGTACAGTCTCTAGTGTCATGGCAACCAACCATATTCGTTAATTGAAAATAATACATTATTTTTATTTCTGATATCAGGGTTCAAACTTTTTTTTTTTTACTGCTGGCCCTGTTCTTATTTGTACTTCCCTATATTTTCACAGGCCTCAAAACAAATGTGTCACAGGCATTTCCACAGATTTTGTGCTTAAACTCAAAGTGTGCGCACATAAATCCACCTCTCTGTACTAAATTGAGTTCTTTTAGCTGCTTATTGCACGTAAACAGTCACACAAAATACCGGTCTTCAAGTAATCACAGTCAGTTATGTTTTAGGTGAACGTGAACAGTTGAGAGAAAACGCATGTGTAACAGTATAACGCATCCATGCGTCAGGTCTTAAAGTGACAGCAGCCTAATATACCTGCTGCCAAAATGATGAGATATTATTAAAAATATCCATATGGAAGTTTTCCCCAATGGTATCGATGTCAAAATTGTGGCCAGTAAAAATGCTGAGCGGCTGGTAACTTTGGAAAACCACTAGGTTTTTAAACCTTTTTAAATTTACAATGGTAGCTGGAATATAATATTTAACAATATTCAGCTATAATACAACTATGTGGGCTATAAATTACTTTGTAAAAGAATAACATACAGTGATCTGTTTATGATTTAACACAGTCAAACTGATGCATGGAAATATATCTGTAAGTCAGGTAACCAACGATACCTAAATAACAGTTAAATCAACAAAATCTGCAATAACAGTGTTAAATAAATCAAAGAAAAGCAAATGTTTAAGTTTGCAAAGCCCGAAAGCACATGACTGATGAATGAATGTAAGATGCAGCAGCACTCAGAACTCAAAGCGCTCTCACACCGGCTTCTTCCTGATCTGTAGTTTCAGACTAAATGACAACTACAGTAAGCATTACTGTTAGCACAAATGTACATGAACCTAGACAGCTCAATTCTGCAAAGAAAAACTGTCATCACTATTGGATTTCAGGTTCAAAGCTCAGAACAAACTAGTTTCTTAACAATGCAGTGATGCTGGAGAGAAATCATACACCATCCATGCAAAAGCGAATATCTCCACTTTAAAGCGTGTGTGCATCATATCTGCTGACCCGCCCGATAATGAGACGCACAGGCAGTTTTGTAAAGCAGAAAGCAAGGAAAAAGGGAAGCAGAATGTCTGGCTCTCATAATCAGAATCTTGGGCTCAAGCGAATCAAAGTGCTTTAATGAGATGGATTAACTAATCAAATGAAAGCTCTTGTGAAGTGGTGCCCTTCACAATTAAATACCAGCGGAGGGCATCGCTGATAGAATCGCTCTCTTCAAACACGCACTAATTAATCCTTAAGGTTGGCATCTGTGTGCATGCCACGCTAGACTGGCACCAACCTTTCAGGGTGTCAGAGTAAAGAGACCGAATAAAGCACTAAGACCACATGCATTACAGTGATTTTAACACGGGTAAAAGGTTGACTTGGACACACAGGCAAAGTGGTGTACTTAAAACCCTTAAATGCTGTAAAATCACTGAAACGCATACTGTCCTCAGATCAGTTTATGTCTGCTTTACACATATAAACCCATCTGATCCGATCAGCTGATTCTGTATGAACTGATGGAACTTCTTGAGGCGCAGTAAAATGATCTCGGAGGCACAGCAGGTGCTGGACATGTGACGTGATTCAGGTGCATCTGTAAGCGTGTGGATGAGACCAGACCGCCCGCAGAGAGACAAGATGGAAACGACAAAGAGCGGGAAAGAAAGATTACGGGAAAGAAAAAAAAACACACACTCCAACCTATGAAGTGTTCCTGTACTAGTCCTCCAACCGCTGAAAGAAGAAAATAAATCATTGTCAAGAATCCAGCCAGTTTAATAGAGGTCTGAATCAATGCTCTAGTAAGAAGAGTTTTTCCAAAGCCTGATTCTGATAGCGTAGAGAGATTATATTCTTCAATGTTGTGCTTATTTAAAATTAATAATCCATCAATATATGTGTGTGTTGGAAATAAGAAGTAACATTTTTAATCTTAGACACTGATCCAGACCTATGATAAATGTATTTATTTATTTGGTTATTTTGTAAGTACTGTGATCAAAAATACAGTAAAACCAGTAATATTGTGAAATACTATTAACATTTAAAAGTAATGTTTTATATTTGAATATATTCTAAAATGTAATGTATTCCTGTGATCAAAGCTGTATTTTCAGCATCATTACTCCAGTCTTCAGTGTCACATGATCCTTCAGAAATCACTCTAATATGAGAAATTACTGCTCAGGATACATTTCTGATTATTCCCAATGTTGAAAACAGTTGTGCTGCTTCATATTTTCTTTACAGGATTTTTTCAAAATATAAATATTTAGTAAAATTACAAATGTATTTACTGTCACTTTTGATTAAAGTTTAGATTTTTGACTTATACAGAATATATAGTATAAATCTCTTTTTCTCCCGGCTGCTCCCATTAGGGGTCGCCACAGCAGAATGATCTGAGGTTTTATGATGCAACCCAGCAATGAGAGTGCACTATATTAGTATAAATAAAGGCGAAATATCTGCAGATATATTGTTCTTTCAGTCTGGATCATGTGTGTGTTTGCTTACCCGTCTGATCCGGGTCTGGAGGGCGAGTTGTCTGATGATATGGAAGTCACAGACGCGACAGACAGTGGCCTCTGAGACGACGGCATGGTGAATGACCGAACCATTGAACGTGGCCGACTGCCCCGCCGCTCGTCTGACACGGGAGGCTGAAACACACAGGTCAAATATATGACATGAGAACCTCACAGCATTTCAACAGTTTTTTATGATTATTTTTTCCCTTTCTGACACATTAAATGTAAATGACCTCTGTTGTGACTGGTAACATCTATGAGAGTATAAATAAGTCAATATACACATTTTTCGGACCACTCCCTAGCAACCAATTTTTGTGTGCATTTTGGGATATCGCATAAAACATATGCTTTAAATTGAGGAGGATCATTTTTTATCCATTAAGACGACATGCGCATAAACTATGATGGATACCAAATACCGATTAAATCCCTCGATGTGCAACAAAAACAGAGGGCATGATTGAATAACTGGACTAACCAGCGGACCAATCACATCGCACAGCATCCCAAATGTTGGTTTGGTCATTCTGAAACACCTGAGCCAATAACTGTCATCAGAACAGTTGAGTATAATAAGCTCTCTTTGTGGTCCCAAACACCAGGCGCTCTGAACGCAAGACTACATGACAGTTTATTTTAGTCATTTATGAAGAAGGAAAAAGAGCAATGTCTTCCCAGATTGCAGCAACTTCAAATATTATTACAGAATACAGATATTTTGTGCCAATTTCCCAGGAAGTGCCAATTTTCTCTCTCTCTCTCTACATGGAATGGAAACAGTGCTTTATTCGCAAACCTTTTAATGCAATATTTCAAAAATGCACATGGGCCAAACTCAGTGAGTGTGTTTTTGCTCATCCTCAGGTTTTGTTTCCCCTGACCTCTTTCTATGTGTGAATCTCTGTACATTTATGTGTGAATATAACCCACTCATACCTTCCTTATCTTCCTCCTCTCGGTCACGTTCGCCCTGCGCTGCCCTTGAAACAGATATGCAGCGCACATCACGTTCTCAGACTTTCACACACTGTACAGGAGGCATCGCTGCTAATTCTAGCACTTTCCCAGAGCGCAGTGATCAATATCAGCCAGCTACAGTAACTATCTGTCTCTCTCTCATGCTTTAGATCTCGTTTCTACCCGTCTTCCATACTCTTTTGTCCCCATCTCTCATTCCCTCCTATGGACTCTTTTCAGCTCGTCTGTCCAGACTGGAGGAAAGTAGCTTCTTTAGAGTGTGTTTAGAAATGTCTTTGTCACAGTTTCAAACACACACATTCACTCAGTGTGTCTCAAAATACAGCTGTGTGGAAACAATGTCTCGCTCTACTTTTCCTCACTGAAGACAATGTAATGTCAGGCTGCATTCATCTAAGATAAGGTTCCTGGCATCAAATACTGAACAAATAAGACAGCCAAGTTGCAAAAGGCTGAAGAGTATACATGTAAAAGTTTATATGTAATATTTGCCAGTCATATGTTAATGAGCATATGGTTATGACATCAAATAAAATGAAGAGCATGCTCAGCATCGTTTATGTCTAGTACATCAAACATTATTTCTGAAGAACAATACTATTTAAGTGATCATATCATGGAAAACAGAATATTAAACGTATCACTCAATCAAAAATAGCATTAAAACAATTTAAAAAGTTTTGCTACACAACTGATTTTCTATAGCATCAGGATCTGAAAATAAATAATACTCTGTAAAAGGAAGAATGTAAGATGTTTAAATCTGCATATGGGCCATTATACAAATTGCAATGTGTGTTTTTTTAAGAGACTCATCAATCATACATTAAAACCACTATGCTATATTAAGTAATTTATCTTCTTTATAATAATAACAGTTTTTGTTAAAGTAAAATAAATGTACCACTGACTGGCATGCTCTTTTGTCAGTGCTGTTAGACCTACTTAAAGTTAATGACTCTCAAAAGCACTGCCGATGAACTACATGATTGAGTTGGAGGAAGGCATTACAAAAATGACCAGTCTGAAGACAATTTGGATGAGAAAGCTATCATATTGTGATTAACAACATACGGATCAAACCACTGGAATTAATTTAAACATTTTCTTACTTCAAATAACCATTTTAAAAGATGTCCCGTTCTCCTAAAAAAGTTCCTCACCAAAATAGTAACGGTTTGCCATATTAATAATAATACTTAATTAATACATTTTAAACAAAAAATGGTTAAATACTTACTAGTTTAAATGTACTAGTTTTTACATGCATATATTTGAATATTATAGAATTATGAAGTAGGCTACTTAATCTTTTTTACAGATTTTTTTTAATTAGCAAGACTTACAGCTCTATTAAAGCAAATCACAGCATTTAACACTGCACTTTCACAATGACCCATAATCATCTAATAGCTGCCATGACTTTATTCAATTCAAAATTTATATAGTGCTTTTCACAATACATATTATTAAGCAGCTTATCATTATAAAGCAGCATATTTCAATAACAATGCCTTATAATCCCCAGTGAGCAAGTCGAAACGGGGTCATAAGGAAGCATGAGTGGTTTCTCATGGCCCAACTCATGCTGGATGACAAACGCAGACAAACATGCAACACATCAATCAAACACAGAATATGTAGTTCAATTAAATCAATGATTACTGAATGTGATCTGCTTATATTGTGAGGTAAGAGTCCATCCTGTGGTAATGTGATGCATGCATGAGAGCTGTGATGAGAACATCCATGTTTTGATGATTATTGCTGAATGCATGAATGATGAGCGATGACTACATGATGGACGATGATTATGGCTGAATGAATGATGAAGGCAAGATGTTTCTGGCTCAGATGTTTAGGAAAGCGAGTGTCTGTGTGGACTCACTAGTGTTCTGACGCCGTACTGTTTCTCCACCTTCTCTTTGAGCTGTTTGAAACATGCCTCCAAACGCTCGTGAAACGGTCGAAGGGCCTCCGTCACCTTCTCGCCGTGGATACGAACTCCTTCAGCCAGGTTCGGGATCTTAATGATACACACACACACACACGGACGCACACACACGCACGGACGCACACACACGCACGGACAGACGCACACACGCACACGCACACACAAACAAAAACAAAGCAAAGATGTTAAGCCACAATGTTAAAGCTATTTAACGCTATTATGCTTTTTTACATGTTCATCTGTCTTTAGTGTTTGATGTTGCTGTTTGAGCATTAAAAAGGTATGTAAAGTTCCAAAGCACAAAGTCACTCCACAAAGGAAGTTATTCTCTATATCAGTCTCGTAGAAACTCCCTGAAACGCCTCCATTGTTGAGTTTTCTTCCCGGAACGAGCACGTCACAATATTCCTCATTTAAATAACGAATATGCAGAATAAAGGGGCGGGGCCTGGTTGAGTTAGTCAGTAGTGTGTTGAAACTCACGGTTATGGTAAGGGGCGGGACATTTTCCAAACACGTTCAAATCGCTTGACCAATCAAAATACACTGATCCAGCCAACCAATCAGAGCACAGCATGCTTTTCAGAAGGAGGGGCTTCATAGAGACAGGAACTAAACAGAGCGTTACTGACAGACTGAGAAGAGAGGAGCTGCAACAATGGAGAATATGTGAAATTTTTTTTTTTTTTACATTCAAGCTTGAAAACCTATTCTAGTAGAGCCCAAAAACAAAATCAAGACTGTAAAAGTGCATAATAGGTTCCCTTTAAGAAAAAAAAAAAACAGCATTCACCCCAAAAGTCAACCTTACTAATCAACTAGTTGTTTATTATGCCTGAATCCCCCGCACTTACCCATGATGGAGAGAGACATAACCTGCGGTTCTTCTGGACTGATATACTGAAGCCTCTCAGTTGCCTGTGAATCAAGCGCAGTGATTCACCTCGGCCTGAAATATCACTTTGACGTTCAATTTTCTGTCTTCTACATAAAACCTCTGGTCTGACAGACACATAAAACAGGAAAACAGCCACTAAAATACCAATGCTGGGTTTATTTGCATGCCACAGTGAAAGACTGATCATATTACACAGGATTTAAAACAAACCTTTGTGCACAAGCATTCATCACACAAAGCACTGTGTTCTCTCGTCTACAACTCAAAGAGTCTCGTGCTAGTCTGACTGTACAGAGAGAAGTATAATGCACCACCATCAGACGGACACACACACACACACACACACTGAACTGCTCAGCTAATTGAAGTGTTGCTGTCTCCAGACATTAGGAGTGCATGAAGTTCAGAGTAAATCAGAGAGCTATAAAGATGAGATATTTCTGAATAAAGTCCAACGAGGTTCACGTTCAACTGATGCAATGCAGTGCAATGGATAAGAGCACTGTCTCTGACATGTTCATCAACCATGAAAGTGAAGACATCAAGCTTGTCTTCAAACTTTTGAAATGTGAAAACATACTCTGCACAGCTGATAAGGTGTTTACACTGCAAAAAGGGATTTCTACCTCTAATTCAGATAGTTTGTGCTTAAAACATGCAAACACATTTATTGTTTTGACCAGATTCTGGCAGATGTTTGTTAATGTTTTAAGCAAAAACTTTAATCCATTTCTATCTTATAGCATTTTGCATCTTAAAGTAATTGTATCTCAACCTTATCTTATGAATGTTTAAATATTGCTACGGTGCTCTGGATGATTGCCAAGTTGTTATATGGTGTTGCAGAGTTGCTGAGGTGTTTGCGTTGACTAGATTAGTTCCGCCACTAGTAAACATGTTTGACGGCCTGTGTTGACATTTAACTAACATGACCATAACTGCTGTGAAAGAAAAAAAACAATTGCAGACGAAGACAGTTTATGCTAATTAATTCTATGGCGCCCTTAAGCCCTGATTAGATTCACAATATAAAACCTTTTCAAATTTACTGCGCAATTATATGGATGTAAAATTCATATAGAGACGCAGTTTGTTCAGACACAAAGTGCACTGAGCCTCCTGCAGTCCAACAGTCATGACATTACAGGAGAGAGACAGAGAGGATTCCCACTTTAATAAGGGTTGTTAGCACCGCAGGGAATTTCTGAAGGAGACAGAGATATAGACCGATAGAGTGAGAGAGACAGAGCAGCGCTTGTGTCTCCAGGGAAACCCAGACCTTTAGAAAATGATCACAGTGACTGAATTCTGGGTAGGCGGCATAGCAACAAAACTGCTTTAAAAGGAGGCTGCCAAATCACACAAACACAACTACAAATGCACCTCATCAACTAACTCTGACTGAAAATAAAACAGATCAGCACATATGGACACAGGATGAATAATTCAACACTCAAAGGCAGAGCACATCAATGTTTTCCTTCAGTTGCAACATTTGCCTGTAAGAAATTATAGAACAAGGTGCTGAAAAACACCCAAGGTCACAAGTCAAATATATAGCTTGAATGGCTTGAAGTTTTTAGTAATCCCAAAGACCTTGCTGATCTTATATAGGTGTGTTAGATTAGGATTGACTTCTAACAAATGCATTTTACTAAATGTTCTTTTACAATTGAGTGTCTGTTCTGCTATCTGGTTGTAATGGCATATCAAGTGGTTGTTAAAGCGATACTCTACACAAAAATGAAGCCTGTATCTTTTACCTATCTTCAAGTTGTTCCAATACTGACTGTCTTCTCATTAAAGAAGAAATATGTTTTTCTCCATACAATGAAAGTCAATGGGCTTCAATGCTGTTTGGTTCCCAATGTTTTTCAAAATATATTTGCATACATAGATTTAAGCTTGTAGTCTATTATTTCTTTATTCTATATAAACACTTAAAAAAAAAAAAAGTCATATATAAGTCATAAAAAGTCATATATACAGCGTATATGAAATAAAAAATGCAATTAATCTAAATAAAATAAATGAATGGAAAAATTGTGTCTTGTGTTCTGCTGAAGACAAAGTCATACAGTTCCTGAACCTCATGTGGGTGATTACATCTGAATGTTCGTTTTTGGGTGGAGTTTCGCTTTAAGATGTTCTGGTGTTTTTAGAATGTTGCTATGGGGTTGCTATGGGGTTGCTAGGGTGTTCTGGGTTTCCAAATCATTGCTATGCAGTTGCGAAGGTGTTCTGAGGAGGTTGCAATAACTAGTTCAGTTGTACTTGTTATATTCATGACCATAGCAGACACATCTGCTTATTAAGATTGTTGTGTAGGACTCTGTAAAAGAAAAATATATTTATGCAAAAGTGAAATTGGAGCATTTATGCACTTTTTATGAGTGAAGTGCACTGGAGACATCTGAGATTGTCTAAGTTCATCTGGAGCTCATGTACAAGACTAAATTCTTTTGAAAGTGTCGACACAACTTTTACATTACATGGTTCAAGTGACCCAATTCAGATTTTTTCCTCTAATGTGGCACAGATCAGATATGACCCACGAACGTGTAAGCAGGAAAAAAAGCACATGGATTTCGACATTCTCAGATCGGTTTCAGGCCTCATTCATATGTGGGAATAATCGGATACGTGCATTACATCTGTCATGTAAGTGGACAGATCGGATATTTCCAGAGTACATCATTAAAAAGCGACGGTGGTGAATGTCAGCAAATCAGGTGGACACCATCCACGATCACATGACTCTTCTCAATGGCACAAAGGAGGACGAAGGCTCAGTAATGTTTTGCCGATCTTTCAGAATGGCGTGGAAAGCAAAAGCTTGTATTATCATTTAATCTGCGTCCATTGCAAATCGTGCAGTTTTTACTTCCTTTTCGGCCTAAGCTTTTTCCGGGTCAGTACAGGTCTAGTGTTTGGAGATACCGGATATCGGGTATATCTTTTATAAGCAAATGTAAACTGGACGTAAAAAAAATCAGATATAGTCCAACAAAAAAATAAATAAATCAACAAATCGGAATTGGGCATCAAGACCTGCAGTTTAAATGTGGCCTAAGTAAGTGGGACGTGATTGTTTTTGCACTGTTTATGACAATGCAAGCCACACATATTTGGCAATGGAGAAATGTGTGCTTTAATTTTTCACATGCATCACCGCACAATCCTTCAACACAGGGCTGGACTCCCACTGTGAATTGCTTGTCATTACCACTCTAAACTCACCAGGTCCTCATGTTACCTTACCAGCTGAAGTGCCTGCACCTGCAACAGTAAAGTGTTTTTACTCAGTGCAAAGGACACATGCTAACATGAATGGAGAAGAGCAAACAACTGCACCTGACATCTGTGAATAACAGCTCTGGCTCTGTGAGAGGGGCAGCACATTCACACAAGAGCCGCCAATAAAGAGCCCAGGGCAGTCGGCCCAAACGGCACAGAGAAGTGCAAGCAAACTTGATCAAAAGCTCAAAGCTGCCTTTTCACCGCTGTTTATATTACTTCTGTGTCAGCCGGTTTGAAAGAGCATCGATAGGGGTGTGTGAAAAATGCATGCAAGGCCCATTTTACCTTTAGGACAGGGCGTATTGATTGCCAGATGTCGCCAAAAAAGTGTCTTTCGGTCCCTCATGTGCTGTCAAACACAAACTCTACAGTTAAAGTATTTGTTTTTTAATTAATGTCTGCTGCATAAACTACACATCATTAATGTTCATCATCTGTATAAATGAGCTGAAGATTGTCATATCTAACATTATAACAATTCAACTTTATACTGTAAATAATAATATTTGTGGAAGATGGTATCAACGCATGTCTGAGAAAACGGAGGATAAGATAAAGCTTTTCTGAACTGTTTCATGCCATGTCGACTATTGATTTGTGCAACTCAGCTTGAAGCCGCTTTGTGGAGGAACACGGCACACACACAGCTCTGCGTCTTTAAAACACATCTCAGGTAAGAAAAGGAAAAGAGACACATTTCATTCTCTATCAGGAAGACAGCTGCTGTAACTCATCAGATGCAAATGTCCTGACCTCCGTGAGAAGAAATAAAGCGTTATTATAGTCAAAAACAACAAGACTGATCCATTCAACAAATAGCATCAAACAACCTTTATCATGTAAGAAATACAGTTGTGTTGTTCTACAAACAGGTCCCTTGTCTCTCTTTAATGTGTAAATAACATTTACTGTGTCATTGCAAGCATTTTTCTAAACAATATCAAAATGCCTTATTTTATTTTTAAATGTATTTTTCCTCAATTTCTGTAGCTTCATTAACAAATAAATATATATATATATATATATATATATATATTTTTTTTTTTACCTAAATTGACCTAATTTGACATTGACCTAAATTACCTTATATGAATACTGTAAATAGCTTTAGTTTATGATACTTAATATAATGTTAACAACTAAACCTTAATGTAAAGTATTGCCACATATTTATTTATTTAGCTTGAGATGTCAAACACATTGTACTTGATCTCAGAATATTTAAACTCTCCCTAGGTGTCAAACAACTAATCAAAAGCTTCAAAACTTGCTGTCATCTCCTGCTAGATGAGGCCGTGTTATTGAATCTCTACACACATTACGACATACAGGAAGCTACAGAATCAAGTTTGTCCAGCAAACACACACACAGACACACACACAGACACACAGACACACAGACACACAGACACACAGACACACAGACACACAGACACAGACACAGACACAGACACAGACACAGACACAGACACAGACACAGACACAGACACAGACACAGACACAGACACAGACACAGACACACACACACACACACACACACACACACACACACACACACACACACACACACACACACACACACACACACACACACACACACACACACACACACACACACACACACACACACACACACACACACACACACACACACATTAGCAGTGTTGAAAGTATAGAAGAGACAGTTTGACAGTTTTGTTTCTGTCCCATGGGCCTCCTGGTACAAACTATCTGTAGAGTTCATCAATACATCACATCTGTTCTACTCACAGAAAAGCTCTTCAGATGTGTCATCAACGGCCGTCTTTCTTTTCATCTAGCTGAAAATATATCCACAAACCAGCCTCTGTGTCATTACATTTCTGTCCATGTCCCTAAAGCAAACAAGCCTTCAATAACCATTATGCAACAGAAGCGTTTATGTACTGAGAGTAACTATATACGACACACTCCTGGATCAGACAAACAGCCTGAACGCTGGGACAGCTGGTCAGACTGATGACTATTCATCACACACAGGACAGTCAAACAAGTGAAAGTCAAACCGAAGACACAAGGCTGCTCTCTAGTAAAGTCTGTGTTCCCACACGATTTGACCAATGCATTTCCAGCCCTCTAAAAATTAAAGGCCAAGATATCTCTATTAATACAATAAAATATGATAAAGTGGTGTGAAGAGGAGAATATTATGTGAAAATCTGTTTAATTCCAAAAAACGAATGCCAAAAAGAGGCACCGGTGAGTGCTGTCATTGTGCTTTATGTGACGGGGCTGTTGAAAGCATGATTCTGATTGGTTGACAAACATTCTAAGGTGAGCCATTATTTTCCAGTAAACACTTAGCTAAAGTAGTTCCAGCCAGGCCTTGACCGCATTACAAGTTTCATATCATGTCGCCAACTGATTTCAGTTATTTCAAAGGCCTTTACAGCCTACAACAACAAAATAACAAAAAAAACTGACAATGACACTGACCAAGCCAATAAATATAACGAACAATATGATAAAAAGGCAAAGTATTTAAATGTTTTTACCACAAAATTGCATTTCATTATCAATGGAAAGCACACTCCCTCTCTCCCCATCTCTCTTCCATATAGATGCACACTTAATGTCGAGGTAGTGACTTCGCTGTCTTTGAAGCAGTTAAACTTACAGCTTTACGATTAGTAGAGACTCCTCTGCCTAACACTATCAATCTATCAATCACTCTCCATTAGTCTGCTTATCAATGGCTCAAGCCTCTCTTACTATCTCTAAAAGGACATTTTGGAATTTGCATAGGAGGCTTGTAATGAAATGCATTAAGAAATTAGTCCTACACACAAGAGCGTTTTAAGGACACAAACCTGACAAATGTCTTGAAATAAAACATCTGAACAATGTCTTGAGGCATGGTAATAGTAGTATAAGCGGATTAATTGACTCCGGGTCATTTAATTATTAGAAAAATAATGCATACCAATTATTCTTTAGGCATGACAGATGTTGTTTCGGAGAGTAGAAATAAATCATCGGAATGCATTCCTCATTAAACAGCTACAAATGAAACTTCATCAGCGTTAAGATCATCTTCAGTAGATCTCTCTCACACACACATTCACAATCTCATGGGCAAGGCGGCAGGAGGATTTGACGTGTTGCTCTGCCCTGTAACCATTACCACTGTTTTAACTGAGTGAAGAGAGATAAAAGACTTTAGATGTGATGATAAAGTCAGTTTGCAGCACCAGACACGTGCTGCTTCAACCCAACATGTGGAAGTACATCGGTATATCCCCGGGAGACTTTCCTTTAAATAAAAACTTGCGCTGGATATTTATACTGCATGACAGATGCTTAAAGATCTTGTGAAGAACTGTGATCTCACATTGTGCATGCTGGTTATGAAAACTTATGAAAAAGTTATGACTATGAAAAAAAAAATATATACAGCATTCTTTGAAAAGGATAGCATGAATTGATCAAAGAAAATACATCAAATATACCGATGGTAACAGGATGCTACAACTGAACTTTAAATCAGACATGTTATTAAAATAATAAAATGCAATACTCTCATGCTTCACGTGACAAGAAAGCTGCCGGATAATCTTAGTGGTCAAATAAAAAAATGCATAAAAATGTGCTTTAGATTATAAATCACCAGCAAAATCATGGCAAACACCTTACGATATGCGGCCATTATATATCATTACCTGCCAGGCAATCAAATCCTTCAGCCTTTCAATCTTCTCCTGGTCATTGAGATGTTCCTGGATGTATTTCTCAGTGAAAAAGGCCTATAGATGATACATAAATAAATATAAGTATAAAGAAACAAACAAAGGAAGAAACAAAACCACCTAAAACACATTAACTACTGTTCAAAATCTCAGTTCAGTTTACAATGAAGACGTTTATAGTGTTACAAATGATTTCTATTTCAAATAAACGCAGTTCTTTAAGAATCCTGATAAAAATATATCATAGTTTCCAAAAAAATATGAAGCAGCACAACTGCTTTTTAACATTGATATTAATCAGAAAAGTTTCTTGAGCAGCAAATCAGCATATTAGAATGATTTCTGAAGGATCATGTGACAATGAAAATTCAGCTTTGATCACAGGAATGAACTACATTTTAAAATATATTACAATAGAAAATACTTATTTTAAACTGTAAATATTATTTCACAATATTGCTGAATTTACTGATCCTAAAAATTTGAATGGCAGTGTATAATATGAAATGGTTAAAATAGTTTTCACAATCAAGTTGATTAACTGCGTTTAATCTTTGTGCCGTCACACAATTTGGCAATAATTACCAGAATAATCTCATACCTTCTCATAATTAGTAAAGCCGCCCATGACAGCTGGGTCCACGATGCCGTTGAGGAGCATAGAGAGGGGGTTGATGGGAAGGCTGGGGTCGGTAAGGTGGCGCTGGACCATGTTGCTGATTTTCTCATTGGTCAATTGCATGGTCTCCATAGCATTTTCAAGGGGACTGATTTCCTCCTGCAGACAGAAACAAAAAATATAATTTTCAGAGAATAATTAACAACAAAGGATGATTTACAAAAAACTACTTCGACTAAAAATGACACTAAACAGGCAGAACGAATTTACACAAATGCTAAGCAGAAAACATTCACTAGGCAGAGCAGCAAACGATGACTCTTACTTTAACCAGCTGTCTAACACATTATTGTTACGCAACAACCAAAGTTGAAATCCAACAAACTCCACTAATGAGCAGTGAAACAACACGAGCAGGTTTTCAAGTCAAATTATGCCTCATATTCCACACTGAACTGTTTACCGATGTACTAATGAATGGGTTAACGCGTTCTCTTCGGCAATAAAGGAATTTCTGGCTCCAGATCTGTCACCCATAATGCATCTGTGACAGGATCCGAAATCAATCTGCGAGAGACAGATGCTCTGATGTGTCTATCTCGGGAAACTCGTGCCAGGGAGGCTAATGAGAACGAAAGCACACGTGAAGCGCCAGAAAAAAAGTGTACGGTGAGACGAGGAGCTAAAAAGAGATGGTGCAAATTTGAACGGATAAACACCAGGGCATCCAATCTGGGTATCACGTGATGCCAGAGCCGCTCTCCTGCCAGGCACTATACTGCAAAATATTTGCATGGAGCGAGTCAGCACACGTAACCATGATTCCCCCAGCGCTGGACAGATTGAGGACGACCTCATCAGAATAGCATGATGGGAAGAGAAAGAGAGACAGGTCACGTCTTGCTGTAATGGAGTGTGGTGAGTGTGAGACGCGTCTACTTTATCAGATTGTTGACTGATGAGGCCCAGATTCATAAATCACAAGACATGTGAGGTCTTTCACACTCGAATATGGTCAACTTAAGAATATATTGTACAGGTATACGTTGTGCAAGAACGCAGTGAGAGTGAGACAGGTAAAATCTACTGTATCAGAGTTCAGTCAAGGTGAAGCGAGACAGGCACCTTTTCTTTCAAGCCATCAAAAACCAAGAAGCGGTGATATTATGAAACACTGGATGCTAAACCTGGCGTACTCACCGGTGAGGCAGACACGACTTCAAACCAGCGCAGGATGCCAGGCAGCTTATAGGCGGTTACGTAAGTCGTTCTCTCAATCCACATGTTCTTTTGGAAGAAAAAAAAAAAAAACATTAAGTGAACATTTAACAAAATGAAAGCTTTTAGCAAAAGGCCACATTTCAGGTAAAGAGTGGCCACAACTCATTCCTGCACTCTTACAGACGCTGTTTTTTTCCTTCAATTTAAGCCTCCATTTACTGGATTTTAATGGATGTTTACCAATAGCAGATGTAAGTGGGGTGGGGGTGGGACAGACTTTATGTTTTAGTATAATGGTGCAGTGTTCTCGGGTTTGATATCTCGCTGTAATATCTCAGCGCGAGCTCTCCTGGATCCATCTTAAAAAGGTTTTTAGAAAACTGGCCATTAGAAAAACAGTTCTTCTAAATGAGGAACCACAGAGCACTTTACACATGCATTGAGTGAAATGACAAAAGGAGAAATGTTTTAGGCATAGAAAAGCAAAAAGAAACTCACTGCAAACTCATTGTCGGGATCTTTCTCTCCTTTCCGGACCGGCCGCGAATACTGGAACTTTTGGACCTCATTCACGGTGTAAAAGCTGAAAGGTAAAACGAGAACCAAGGTCAATGATTCATTTTCAGAGCATGGATCAAGAGGCTTGTTAGAGGTTCTGACATCGATACGAAAACTAAAATCAACTGTGCACCATCAAGGATGTTGTTGAAGAGAGGAAAGTTGTGTTTTGATCTTGAATGACGAGTGTTTTTGAATGAATCTTTTACCCGAGTAAATCTGTCTTGTTTACTTCCATGACCCATCATTCATAAAGGTCTACAAATCTCCCATCTGTGTTGACTAAATACTTTGGGATAATTTGACTACAAAGTGTAGTAGAGCCTGAACTCAGTTTAACAAATGTTACTACATCTACATGCATTATGCAGAATTGAGCAGATCCCCCCCCCCCCCCCCCCCCCCCCCCTTAAAAAAAAAATCTGCCATGAAAATGCAATTTAAAAGTCCTCTGATTCTGTTAGGACCTGTAAGTTCAGCCTTTGTAAAGCATGTGTCAGCACTGGTCGGGATTTTCTGCATTAACAGACTGACTGTAACAGGAATAAACAGCATTACAGAGCTGCCTGTGAAAGAGCATAGCATTGATTGGACAAACATACTGAACAAATACGCCTGACAGTGAATGAAATGATGTTTAGAGTCTGAACAAGACACTGAGTGAGAGATGAACGAGCGTAAATGACTGATGGCTATACACAATTAACATGACATCAGTTGTGAGTAGCCTGTTGGAAATGCAGTGCTTTTGTGCACATTGATCAAAACGGATAAGTAGTTTTCCCAGCAGTGGAAGTGAAACTCATAATTAATTTATCTGGGCTATTACCGTTGTCTGAAAAATGAAGCTCAGCAGTTGACAAAACAGAGAAAAGGAAAATAGCTCTGCCTTGTCATTCGTGGAGAAAATGCTTAAAAACAATATTTTTCAGTTTCTCAGTAGATTTCCCGACATTTAAATTATATCAAAGTGTAATATGACTAATTTTCAGTGATGTATCTGTTGAGAAAATTATTCAATAGAACAGCCTACATGCTATTTCTGATTTCTGAAAGCACAACTGCATAACAATATTAAGTCACTTACTGTTCACCACCTACAGAAAGTGTCAATGAATGAATCAATAGATGTATCATTAAAGTAACAGTTCACACCCAAGAATAAAGATGTGTAATATAAAAATAGATATTTTGAGAATTATCTCAGAATTGTGATTGTTTTTACCAATATAAGGGTAGCCAAATGGTAACCAAAATGGCACAAAAAAAGAGGTAGAAAAGTAGACCATTTGACCTTCCCAGTTCACAAACACACTGAAATACAGCAGCTTGTCCAAGTCTGTATATTCCAGTTGCATTGAGACATGTGCAGCGCACCTTAAATTAGCATGGTGAAGCTAACATGCCTAGAGCCTAGAGGACTGGGCTATGAACAGATTCAAATTGGATTTAAAAGGACACAGATAACCAGTTAAAATATTTACAAATGTATTAGCTGTAGGGGAGAGATCCAGCCCAGGGCATGAGAGCAGAGACATGGCTGGAAGAGGAGAAACAGACAAATAAAGTCAACTGTAACAAGGGAGATCAGGTCAACTCTAAATCACTGAAGTCATCCCCCCCTTAAGCACCTCTATATGTTCACACTCCAGTAAAATCACACCCTGTCATGTGATCTTTGGCTCTGATGCATATTTACTCAAAATTGTGGGTAAATAGTGAGTTTTAATTACTTTTCATGCTCAGTGGCGGCTCTGATTGGCTGCGGTAAGCCGCATCCGACGCTTTATCGAGATCAGTGATAACGCCACTGTTTACCCCGTGGCACTGATTCAGCCTGAAACAGAATTATGTTTCCACTGCAGGTGTGTGTGTGTGTGTGTGTGTCTTATTAAAGCACATAGGAGTGTAGTAAGGTCAAACACGGTTTGCTCACTGCACATTTCCATTTTAATCAGCTGGGTGAGTCGCTCTGAAACACACAAACCCCAGAGATCTGCCCGCCGGTTTACTGACCCGTCTATACACACACACACACACACACACACACACACACACACACACACACACACACACACACACACACACACACACACACACACACACACACACACACACGTCAGTAGTCAGGCAGACAGATGAAAAATAATGTGAGACAGACAGACAAATTAAATGTAAATATGCAGACAGAGATAGGACATTACAGACAGATAGACAAACAGATAAATAAGACCGACACCAATAAAGACGAACAGTCAGATTAAATCTGAATATGCAGACAGACATTTAGAACAGTGTTACAGTCCAGAAAGTCAGATAGATAGAGAGAATATAGATTGATAGATAGATAGACAGACAGAGAGGTAGATGGACAGAGAGAAAGAGATACATAGGTCGATCGATAGATAGACAGACACACACATGTTCTAATTGGTTAAACTGTTCATTTAAATTTAAGTCATGTTATAATATTTTCTTCTTTGTTTTATGTTTTTATTATTATTCTATGTATTTCAAGCAATATTGTATTATTTACAGACATGCCAATTAAGAATTTTTGGAATTTTGAAAGATAGACAGACAGATAGAATGATAAGACAGACAGACAAAACAATATAGATGGACAAATTAATCTGAATATGCAGACAGACAGATAAACTAATAGACAGTGTCTCACCTCACAATCTGCTCTGATACGGGTTTGTTCTGAAACTTGGGTGGTAGTTCAAGGATGGGTTTCACTGTGAAACACTGAATGTCTGTTGGAATCAAACTAAGAAACAATAACAATGGCCAGTTTGTGTATTTGAAGTAAAACAGCAGGAATGTTTGGACTGTGCTGTGAGTGATGCTCAAGGATACACTGTCCTGAGGAGCTCCTGATGTCCTCGCTGGGAGGGCTGGTGGTCTTCATCTTCTCAGCGTTGGGGAACTGAGTCAGCAGTCGCGCCACAAAATCCTCCCACCGCTCATACTCCTTCCCCCGATAGATGAACATCTTATTCTGAAAAACAATACACATTTTTATCTAGAGATGAAACATTCCTTTCCTGATGATTTTGACGACCTGATTTATTTTTCTGTTCTCGCTGTACTAATCTATGAATATTATTAGCATGGTAAGATTTTCAAAGCATCAAATTTTCTAAAAAAAAGTACAATTTAATTAACACATCAGACTGAATAAATACACAGAAATACAACACAAATCTAATACACGTAGGCCATAGATGAGCACTAACACATTGAGATATGATTTACAACAGCAGTGTTTACACAGAAAAAAAGGATAAAAAAACACTCAAAGGCATCTGGAGTGTCTAACTTCAGTGAAGCATGACTGGAAGACTTTAACATATGTTATGATAACATATGAAACGATAAACTTATTGTATAATGCGTTAAAGCAAACTGATGATGCTCGACAGAACTACAGCATCATCAGAAGGACATCTACATTAGTGGTTCTGCATATTTTATTCATTGCAATTCTAAATGCAAATAAAAATGCAAGTATCCATATATTCTTCGCATAGCTCAGATAGTAAAAATAAGCTTAGAGAGGGGAAAGTGCTTCTCAGTCTTCACATCCAATCAGACTGTATTGTGTTTAATCTGTATCTTGGAAGTAAAATTAAAGATATGTTAATAATCGTGTGACATGCCCTAAAAAGAACAATTAACAAAATGTAAAAGGTAAAATAAAATAGGAAAAAAAGTCTGATTCAGCCTATTCATAATATTGCACTTAATGACAACATTCATAAACATTAATATATTTTAATACAGTATGTTTAATTTCAAGGCAGTGTATTTTACTACTTTCGGTAGCATATTGGGATGTCTGATAGTCCTAATGGAAAACCAGCTGAGAGCCACTGGTGCAGAACATTCAATCACCATCCATGAATACAGGGATTTGATTAAAACACTGTGAAATGAGACTAAACACACAATCTCATCAATCAGAGAAACTCATTCTGTGTTTATTAAGAGCTTTAACGTCAAATCTCAAAATAGCCAAAGCGGCTGTAATTCAGAGGCATTTGGCAGTCTGGAAACGTTCAATTATTGTACATTCCCAAAAAGACAGCGCCAATCATCTGCTCCCACACACAACACTTTCAATATGTTTCCACTCGCAGCGTCTGTGTGAACAGTGACAGACACACCACTGTGTGCACACAAACACCTACACGCATGACAGGGAGAGGGAGTGTGAGGAACGGGATAATACATTACCAATATGCATGGAATTGAACTGTTTATTTCTGAACAAATGCATACTCATATTTAATATTTCACAAGAGTACAATGCAGAGTTGTAGCTAGTATCCTATCTGAAAACAGCCTGAGAGAAGCACACACACAATATTTGTGGGGACTCTCCAAAGACACAAATTTACACTGTACAAACTGTATATTCTCTCCTCTTACACTAACACTACTCCTAAACCTACCCATCACTGTAAACTTTCAGCATTTTTACATTTTCAAAAAAACTCATTCTGTATGATTTATAAGCTTGTTCTCTCATGGGGACCTCAATTAGGTCCCCACAGTGACACGAGTCCCCATGAGTCTGTGTGCATTCAGGTTGAAGTCCCCACCGGGATAGTACAACATGAACACACACACACACACACACACACACACACACACACACACACACACACACACACACACACACACACACACACACACACACACACACACACAAGTTCCCTCCCTGCATGAACATATTTCAGCTGCTCAATTAGTGAAATGCGAACTGGAAGTGAAATATGCCCAGGGCCATTTTCAAATCTGCTTTGAGCGATAAGGTGACAAATTGCAGCGCGCTCTCGACGGGTGTTTTCACACTGCCTGTGATTCCAAGCACGGCGGCGCTCGCACGACTCCGCACGCATACAAAAGTGCCACTTTAAGGAGGGAGAGGAGATTGCAAGATGTTTTCTATTTCACAAGGCAAAGCTTCTCTCCGCGGAGCAGCATGTCAACACTAGCAGGAGGCGACTGGCCTTTAGATGGCCGATTTATTTTGTGTTCCCAGGATGTCTGGTGGGAGACGCGTGACTGCAGGCGGCTGGAAGAGCATTAAAAGAATTACAAATATATCTGAGGCGCTTCGGTCCCACAACCACAGGCTTAAACAGACGCATGATCTATGGGAGGTGAATGATTCGGTTTCATCATGAATGGCTGGATATATATAGATATACAAAAAAAAAAAGAATACAAACCACACACTCCACACAACAATATTATTTTTTTTACGCTTTTTCACAGCCTGACCTTTTCTGTCATTGGATTTGCTTTACCATATCATTGTTTTGATTTACTTCTGACACGTTCAAGGGTAGGGAGTTTTTTTTTGCAACTTTTTATTTCAAAATTCGGACTTTTTATCTAGCAATTGCAAGTTTACATCTGGCTATTCTGACTTTTTCTCAGAATTGTGAATTTATCTCACAATTCTTAGAGAAAAAGTAAACTTGCAATTGTGAGAAAAAAAGTCTGAACTGTGAGATAAAATATATATATATATATATATATATTAATTATTATTCAGTGGTGTAAACAAGCTTCCATAGATTTGAGCAGCAATAAGGAACTGAAATATATTTGGCAAAAAAATAATAATAATAAAATAAATAAATATATATATATATATATATATATATATATATATATATATATATATATATATATATATATATATATATATATATATATATATATATATAAATTTATATATAATTAAAAAAAAAATTCCTTATACCTTAATATTAACCGTTTATATTTTAAGATCTTTAAGTCAAGGTCTGGTACAAATGTAAAACAAAATTAACCTATAACCTTTTGATGTATAAATTAACCTTTGCACATCACAAATAAAAATAAACGTATTAGTTTTGAATAAATCAACCTCTGGAAGAAAATGGTTGCATTTGATGCCGTGTAAATGGTTTCTGCACTACAGAGACCGCTGTTGATGGGTTTGGTGAGGCCACACAAAGACACCAGTCATTGATTTCCATGATTTTGGAAATATATCAGAAAAATTCACAATGCAATGCATTTACAGAAAGAAACTAACATCTCCATGGAGATGGTGAAATATGAAAAGATTCAGGATTATAAGAGAAATTCTCACCCGGAGAAATGAGGGGAAGCCCAGCCCATAATAACCTACAGCGAAGTAGTCTGGCTTTGGTCTGATCACTTTCACAATGCTCTCATAAAACTGAGCCTGCTTCCTCTGAGAGAGACAGAGACAAAAATCACATCATCAGTTCTGAACACAGTTACAAACACTCTTTAAATGAGTTAAATGAAATTAAACTTTGCTCATCTCAACTATTGAATTTATATATATATACACACACACACACACTGTAATATGAATTTGCAGTCAAATACATAATAAAATAGTAAAAAATAATAATAATAATTAAAAATGAAAACAGGTTGAGATCGATATGTGAGGGGTTGCAATAAAAGTTGGTCCCAAACTTTCGTTCTTTCTGTCTGAATGGATCAATTTGTCTTTTGTTGCCAATTAGACAAAAATGCACTAATGAACAAAATGCGGAAAACCATTAAAACACCCCCGTCCATTTATATTAGGCCAATTTACCTACTTAGGTAAACTTGAACAGTCTGAAGGGCTCATTAATTGTTTGTTTCGTTGAAAAACATTGACAGCAAAAGTTTGTACGTACCAGTAAAGCGCTCAGCTGCTCAAAGTCAAACATCTCGTTCTCGTACTGTTCGGCTAACTCCTTCCCCAGGATAATGGCCTCCTCCCACATCTGCACACAAAGACCCAAAACACGTCAAACTTCATAATCACGTCAAAAACAGTGACATAATATCCTTCTAACCATCTGTGAACATAAAAGTACATTTTGAGATGGAAGCGGATGCCAATATTATCCAGCTGCACCACGCTGATCATGTAAAATATTTAAAGTCCCCCTGCAGTAAATAATTTGATGAATTAAAACTCATCTTTAATCACCAAAATGACATAGGTGCCCACAGAATATTATTCGGATCCATTCCTCTGTAAAAACAAACAGAAATTGCAGGCACAGTAACACACTTACTAGGGATGTCAATGGGGCTAAACCAAAAGCTGTAAAACCTCAGATTTTTATGCACTTTTTTGCACATATGCGATATTGATGTTATTTCTATGGGAGGAGCAAGTGGCACTAAATGAGTTTTTATCTATGACCTCATCGGAGCAGGAATATGGATAATCTTTGGCTCGGATATTCTCTCATATCAGACTTATAACTTCAAATGCCAAGTGTTAATAAAACTTACACTAGATTTGATATACAACTAATTCTTCAAATGAGACTTTGAGTGCATCCTGGTGGCACTGAGAGAGAGCGGCTATGATTATATATCAATATCTGCAGTGCATTATTATTGAGAAAGCTGCCAGCAATAGTATTTGCAGTCTGTAGGAGACATTGTGGATTACTTCTTCAGAATGAAGCAAGTAGCGTGTAAAAAAAGTCATAAAAAGAAACTCGCATTGTAATATCAGACCACGTTCAGCATGAAAATTACAATTCTCCATTTTTTCCCTGTCGACACAGCAGAGTGCTCTAAAGGAATAGTTCCCCTCACAGTGCAAACTGTGTCATTATTTACACATCCTCATGACGTCCCAAGCGCTATGTTAAATACCAAAGGAGAAGCATCTTTTCCATAACAAAGGCTGTCAAAAACACAAAGAAACACAATAAAACTCAAATGAGTCCTTGACTTGTGTGCTTGAATTCCCAGTCTTCTAAAACCTTATCATATTTCTGTGAGGAAGAAACTCAAATTTTACATTCATTTATGCATTGGTAATATTCAATTCTTGCAAGAAACCTTGAGTCTAGTCCATGTTTGCATCCAGAATTTAAAACAGGTGCATCAAGTTTGGTTACTACACACAAGAAAGAACCAATGGCATTTTTGCATCAATGGCAGCACTATAGGTTTACAAGAACACACTAGTCTGATATTAACTCAAATGTGGTCATACTACTTTTACACTGTAAAACCTATATTTTTCAAATTACAATGCAGGATTTTAAGGGAGTAGATTCAGCATATCCAGTATTTTCCAAGAGAAGGGAATAGCATGAAGAACATGCATGTACAGAATCATATGCACATGTACATTATACAGGAATATAGCTGTGATGCACGTAAATGTATTTTTTCAGAATAAACGGTTAGCATGAACAGAAACTTTATTCGTAAAATGTTGTGCATGCAACAAGATCAATGATATGGTATCATTTTTTTTATTTGTTCGCAAACAAGGGCTTAGGTGGAGGGGGAGATCAGTTCACTTCTGGTTGAGCTGCTCCTTTAAGGGAATATACAGGGAAAGCAGGCAGTGAAAGAGTAGGAAGAGTTAATGTGACTGTGTCTTCCTGTCTCGGCTCTCAGGAGACGTTCAGCTGTGACATGTGGGTATGTCCCAGCAGTCTGAGCAGTGTTTAAAATAGACTCTGAAAAGCTGGAATAATTCCCATAAAATGTGTCGAACAGAACTACGGCCCAGAGCTGCTCCTCCGCTCGCTTTCCAGGACTGACTGACTGCTGTTCGCCTTCAAACACACACACTTTCCTGTTCAATCCTCTTGAGTTCTCTCTATTTGACACACTCAGTCATGATTTTGAGCCGCTGAGCCCAGTAATGGGGTCCAGTCCAGGGCAGCAGATTCGCTAGAAGTCCCCTACCGAGAGACCTCTACGCTGGGCACAGATCTCTGCGTGGCCCTTGTAACCCTCAAATCCCCCCAGCTTCTCCATCCAGCCTGTCAGACTAATGGAGATGTAGGCATAACAGACCAGCCAATAATCTCCCTCTCCACGGGTCACCTGTCCGTTACACTGGCTGCTGCAGACTCTCTCAGGACTGCAGCTGCAGGACACGTTTAGAGCCACGTTCAAATTATATTACATTGCAATATATATTTAAAAACTATTGTTTAAATATTTAAAATAAACAAAATGGAGGGGGGGGGGGTGGATACAGTATATATATAAATACTTCAGTATCTAATTATGCACAACAAATCTAAATATTAAATAAATAAAAACTGTATTATATATATATATATATACACTTTATGTAATATTTTTTTATTTTTCATAATTAGACACACATATAAAATATATATATATATATATCCCCCCAAAATTACTTCAGTATCTAATTTAGCACGAAAAGTACAGTGCAAAAGTCTTTTATAAGACTTATTTATTAAATAAAAGTTATTTACATCTTCTGCTCTACTATTTTCAGTAGGAAATATCAGTTTACATTCCCAAACATTATTTTTGGCATTAATTGTAATAATTATTTGCCGCAGTTCTTCTGGTTTCTTCATTAAATCACAGAAAGACTTTTTTAAAATATACATTTATAGAAATAAACCAGCAGATCAACTAAACTTAAAATGAAAGTAGAACAAGTTTGATAACTTCACAACGTCATTTTGAGTTGAAATGCCACTATTCTGAAAACACTAATATTTAGTTACTGGCCAACATGACTGACGCATGTAGTGATAGTATACAGTGTTAGTGATGCTTACCTTTCCCTTGTCGAAGTAATTGATGATCTCCTGGTACAGCTGGTCTTTGAGTTGACCCTGAGTGCTCGCGTGGTATCCGTCTCTCTGCGTCAGGTGGGCGGCACAGGCCTCTTCAGACCACTGACAAAACAACACCATTACACTCTTCAAACACACTGCATTAACCTGCTAGTGACCTGATGAGTCGTGTTTACTTCACTGTTAGATCTAATCTGTATCTATACACATACAAATACATTACTAGTTAACAGGAAACTTTAAAGGGGTCATATAATCAAATGTCCCTTTTATCTTTTGAAATAAGAAGGTTCATTACAACAAAAGGTAACTAAAAACGTCCCACGCATAAGAAAAGCGAAGCTTCATAAATGTTTGATGCATGTTACAGTATGTGAATTCATTAACACAACCGCCTACACGTATACATTAATGACGGCTATTCTGCGTTCAGAAACTCAGTCTGTCAAGATACGATGAGGTAATATGGAGGAAGAAGAATATTTTTATTTCAAAACGAGATCCCTTATGATTACAGTTTGATCTGAACAGTTTGAGCGACATTTCAGATTTTGGACTTTTTAAGAGCAAAAAACTTTATTAGAAGCATTATAAGAAAAAAAAATTGTCAACTCTGAACAATAAATGAAAATATGCAATATGCAGGTGCACAAACACACGCACACACACACACACATGCACGCACACACACACACACACACACGCACAGAGCAGTGTGGTCGCTTTCACATCAAAACTGCTGGAGATATTCATTTTGTTGTGCTCAGAGTCTGAAAGGTTTTGCCTGTATTACTGTGCCAGCGTCAAGAGCCCATCTGATAACACTGATGTATGTGGCCACAGAGCAATATTCATTACAGATGCTGCCTGATCCTGTAAACAAGTGATTATAGGGAGAAACTGTGCAGATTAAGAACTCTTGGGTTTGTGCTGACCACTCAGTTCACCGCTTTTCTGGAATATAAACACACGCACACACACACACAGACACACACACACAGAGACAGACAGACAGACAGACAGACAGACAGACAGACAGAAACACACACACACACACACAGAGACAGACAGACAGACAGACAGACAGACAGAAACACACACACACACACACACAGAGACAGACAGACAGACAGACAGACAGAAACACACACACACACACACACACAGAGACAGACAGACAGACAGACAGACAGACAGAAACACACACACACACACACACAGAGACAGACAGACAGACAGACAGACAGACAGAAACACACACACACACACAGAGACAGACAGACAGGCACACAGACAGAAACACACACACACACACACACACACACACACACAAAAACGAGATATCTGATTGGCTGGAGAAGATCAGCTGACTACGGAGGGCTGCTGCTATTGGCTGTGACGTTGAGCTACTGTATTGTGCTAAGGGCTCTGTCAAAACTGATTCACTGTAGTGTAAAAGAAATTGACATTTCATGTAGCTTTGTGCAACAGTGGGGGTCAAACACCTCAGGAAACTGCATCATCAGCATGAAAGCCACGGGTCTGTTCTTCATTGTGTGTTTCTTCAAAGACTTCCAAGCGAGCAGATAAGACGTCGTAAAAGTTTCAGGTTTTGGTGTTGTCCCTGAGGTTTGTGTGTGTTTGTAAATGCATGCATTATGTGTGTAAGTGTGTGCATGTGGAAGTGTTGCTCTTGTACGCAGGAGCAAAGGGAACGGTGGCAGCTACAGAATATATGAAAAGAAGCTGCGTGGGTTTGAGGGAACGTGGTGTTCCCTCGCTGACTGTGACAGCCGATTCTCTCGTCAAGTGACTCCGGTAAAGCCCTAAACACATCTCAGATTCACCACAGAACATCCAGATGTCATTAAACAGCAAGCCAATATACATATTAATCCATTACCTCAACTAACAGTTAATGTCAATTATCAAGACTAACTCCCAAGATTTACTTCTTTCTTTATTTGAGCAGTAACCATTCTGCTCAAAAGGAGTGGGCCGAAGCAAAAGAGCTTATAAGCGCTTATAAGATTTCGTGAAGGACACAGTGGAGCTGGCAAAGCAGCCACGTGATATAATGTTACGCTTTTAGGTACGATTATGTTTTATATGGTGTAAATGTGCAAATTAAATGTTGCAGAGCTTTGCGTTTGTCATGACAGGCATCTTGATGTCTATGTGCTGTGCTTAAGAACAGATATATATATATATCAACTATATGTATAAACGGATTTGAAAAAAGATCAGTAAAAAAATCAGTATGCAAATAAATGCAAGAAGAAGAATAAAACAGAACCATTTCAGTATGAAAATATGACTTTCAGTTAAGAATAAAGTTCACAAAGACCTAAAATGGTGTCTGTACATTAAGTGATTCTGGATGAATTAATTAAAGAAGTTTTAATACTTGGGTATTAAATGTAATACTTTAAGTTTCACAAGTTTTATACTTAATACTAATGAATTTTAATATCCAAAGCCTTACGTGCACCGCAATCATCTTTGACAAAGTTTAAGTATCTTTCTACCGGAGATTTGTTCTTCAATCTGCACTTGAGGTGACTTTATAAATGTCAGACAAGGGGAAAAACATTCTTCTGTAGAACTTCAACACTCAAAGAAATGGAAATGTGCATGAATTATTCCTGTCAGAGTCTTCAACAGCAAGATATCCAATTAAATTACACCTGATACTGTAGATTCTGCAGTTGAGTGAGTGCATAAACACTGTTATCTCGTATACGCTGAACATTCATTTACTGGCATGTGTCGGCAAGTAGGAATCAATGTAGTGTGTGTTTACCGGAGACATCTAGAGACGTCCTCAAAGGGAAGAGGCATATATAGTCAGATAAACATGTGGAATTACCTTGAGGAGTTTAGCATGCAGCAGTAGTGTGTATCCGGCCTCCGTGTAGTTATCACACTCCTTATGCAGGTCACAGAGCTTGTACAGGTACCTACACACACACACACACCAATGATATTAACAACCTGAACACAAACTCCATTACACAAAAAGAAGCTCCAATAACACACTCACAAAGGCCAGCAGGACAGAGAAACTAGAGTTCAGATAAGCTTATCATTCACGAACTGCATGATCCCAAACACAGGGGAAGCTGGAGAAACGTTTGTTGTATATTCTTAAGATTCTTAAAGATTAAAATTCCAAATGAAATCTTTTTTATAAATTGGATCATTCCGGGACAGTTTTTGGATGTCAGTTTGTTTCCATTGGTGCTAAAACACACAATATTGTACATATGACGTGAAATACTGGTTCAATTACAATACTTAGTGGGCCTTTTAATTTTCTGAATAAAATACATATATTTTTTATTTTA
>CM060627.1:3420983-3490983 GCA_030578275.1 Meda fulgida | reverse complement strand
GCAGCCTTGGTGAGCCTAATAGACTCCAACCTTTTGAACCATAGTGCACTTTCCCATGAACTGTACTATTAGTATGCAGTATAAGTGTTCAAGTTAGGATGCAAACACAGAAATCACACGGACACTGACGCCTGTGAAAACTGACCGTCTGGAAACAGCGTCTGAAGTGAAACTCGCACTGCATCATGTCAAAGAAGATGGCAATCGTGGCTTTACGCAGCTCGATCTCCGGAACCAGCGTCATCTCCAGAATCGGGCCCACCATCTCAGGGATAAACTTGATCTTGTGTGGACCTGCAGGATGTGCAGAAGAAACAAGTTAGCATGCCTGAATCCTTTAGATTATTTATTTAAGATCTTTTCTGTTAATTTTTTGGATCTGCTTTCTGTTTGGGATATTTTTGCCGGTAGATGCACCAGCACAGGGAATATCGTCTCTCTGCTACTTCCTCGCAGTGCCTATTTGTGTCTAACAACAACTTTTATGTATTTTTGTGAGGTGTGTACAACTTCTATTTTAGAGGCAGCATTTCTAAATCTCTCTACTTTCATCTGTGCTCTCCTAAAAGAGTTTCGCGCAATCACAACACTGGTGTATGTGTAAACCCGGTATCAAATGCAGCAAGCTAATGAGCAACCAAAGACTGCTGAGAAACACGTCTACCGGAGGTGGCAAACATTTATTCAGGGAGGAGTGTGGGAACTGAAAATACTTTCACAGCGGTGCTTCCTCAACTGTCCTGCCACTAATTAGCACCTTCACTTTCAGTTATCTAAATACGTCTCTAAATAACAGTTAGGTGTCTTGGCCAAAAAATAACCCACTTGAAATCCATGCTAAAACTGCAAGCAACACAAATGTGGCAGACACAAGCTGTGCAAAAATAAATGATACCAAATGTATGCTATGTGAATGCTGGGAATCCTTTTAAAGATGCAATGGTGTTTAGGGACATTACAGTCTCACGTAGGCAGACCTTCAGACTGACGGCAGAAATCGCAGAGACCGATTCTGTCGAAAGTCTGAACTCTATCGCAGTTTTCATTGGTCAAGAGACAGTTTGACTGACAAGAAAAGCAACCAATCACAGTTCGCTTTGTTTAGGGGTGTGAAAATGTAAAGTCGGTGTCTCTACAATTCATAGCTTTCATGTGATATCACATCCTTATAAGAACGGCCACCTGGAGGGCAAAACATGGCTTTCTTCCATTGCCGTCCAGTCCTTTTTACCAGGTTTGTACTAAATACTAATGTAGAAAGACAGTGATATTAAAAGACTAAATTCAATATACACATTAATGATGATTAATGATGATATACTATGCATACGCAAGCACGAAAACCATTATAAATAAAACACTTAAGCACATTGCATTCATATTCTGGGTTCATCTGCTCGCCTGTATACAGTATGCATCATTAATAAGGTGTATAGAGCATTTGATCTTTTAATATCACTGTTTTAGTACATTAAGTCACATCAAGCGTTTTCACATTACATGTCTTAGGATGTCCCACTGTTTTTAGTGATTTAAATAATGTAACCGGTGCTGTGTATGGATCACAAATGCCCAAAACTTGCATTTTATTCACATATTTTTGTTTTTCTTCTTTTGAGATGGAAAATAATCAAGAGAGTCAAGCACTTGCAGATAGACATACCCCAGTATATTTCACAACTGTTTTTTGTCTAATATAATGATCTCTTAAATGGCAGCTCACCTAGGTTGTACCACATGTCTCGGATCTCAAAGCCAATCTGTCGCCGCATGTCTTGATACCTATAAATGGAGATATGAAGATATCAAAGATAGACAGATGACTTCATAAAGTTTAAAGTATAAAAGACCACAAAACATTTGTACGAACGTTATAAATGTATTCTCCTGGAATTGTGAAACATTTATAGCTTCAGCTTGCAAACCTTCATAATATTGAGAGCGGAATAAAAGCTGTTCAGAATCAACGTCACATGGCCCAATCGGTGCTCTCATTGAAATAAAGTGTAAAGTAAGCAGCATGGCGACAGATCCCTTATGCTTTACCTCCATTGGGCTCAGCGGGCCTGGCATCCAATCATTACCGCTGTCATATGGGGACGCCTGTGGCCCTCGGCTGGATTCTGAACCACCATCGATTGCTTTGTCAATATGCTCTCATCCAGGCGTAATTTACGATGACAAGGACGAGGTGCGTCGGAGCCCAGTTAACACACAGCAAAGCCTCTCACAACTCCTCTGAGTCTTACTTCTTTTAGTTTGACCCTCGTAACTGACGTTTAATCATTTTTGTGACAGCTGCAGACCAGATGCATGCTAAAGCACGTCACGTGACTCACCTCGAGTCTGACCAGGACAGTGTTCACCTTGAGGTGGTTGCCACAAAAACTCTGTGATCTGTGTTTTAATTGAACGCAATTCCAAGATGTGTTGTTATTCTGGTAGGCATGTCAACACTTTCACTCATTTGAACTAATCTATTCAGCAAGAAATTAATATTTTTATTTAGCAAGGGTGCATTAAATTGATCAAAAACACAGTAAAGTCACTGATAATGTATTTCAAATAAATGCTGTTCTTTTGAACTTTCTAATGAAAGAATCCTGAAAAAAAATATAATGGAATTTAAAAAACAATTAAGCGCTAAAATGGTTTTCAACACTGATATTAATCAGAAATGTTACTTGAACATCAAATCCGCATATACAGATTTCTGAAGGATCATGTGACACTGAAGACTGGAGTAATGATGCTGAAAATACAGCTTTGTTCACAGGAATACATTACATTAGAAAAAAATATTCAAATGGAAAACAGATTGTAATAATATTTCACAATATTAGTGATTTTACTGTATTTTTGATCGAATAAATGCAGCCCTGGAGAGCAGAAGAGGCTTCTTTCAAAAACATTTAAAAAAAATCATTCAGACCTCAGAATTGGGAGCAAACATTACTTTTGTTTAATTCAGACAAAATTATTTCCTGTAGTAAATGACATTATGCTGTGAATAGAGCATTCCTGTAATACGCTCTCAGATGCAGATAGTGAATATTTCTGCTCATACTCCTCTCAAACACTTCATTTTCTCTGTCTGATCTCTCCTTTCACATCTTTGACCTGCTCTCTTAATTACTTCCCCTTCTTCTGACTTCCTGTAACCTTCCTCACACATCTTCCTCTCTTTCTCTATACGGGTCGGTCTGTTTCTTGCTAAGCGCTACTCTATAATTTGTGTCTCTGGTGCCCACAGTGACAGAATGAAAGACAGACAGCCGAGGGTGTGTGTCCTCACACTCATGCAGAAGAGTAAGCTGAGCCTGTTAACACTCACACCTGCCAGCCCACGGGACGTTCACTGGAAAGAGATGCTAACGTAATACAGCGACAGATGAAAAAGAGCGAGGGACTAGTGTTGTCTGCTAAAGCGCCTGCTCTCCTGCTTATACTTGAGGTACTGGACAAATCATAAGTCATATATCTATAGTACACCCTAGCAATCCGTGTAGCAACACCCTGCCACCACCCAGATCAACTAATCAACCATAATTCAACAAAACACCATCAAACCCCCCAATCAACCAGCATAGCACACCAAAAACATGTTCTCCAGTAAGCATTGTGTATTTCTTACATCTGTACTGAGTATGTGAGCTTTGGCCTGAATGCTCCTTTACTGTGATGCCAGGTTGCACTCAGAATGAGAAGAAAAGAGGAGAACAAAGAAAGACTGAAGAGTCAGCAGCCTCTCTGAGGTCAGCACGACACCTCCAGCAGAACACTGGGAGAATGGAGTGATGAAAGGTTGAGGGAAGGATGAAAGCTAAGGCTACGGCTCTGAAGGAATGAAACCATCACTCTGAAAGAGGCACAACAGGGGGCAAACAGCACAGAACAACAAAGACAGGGTAGCTGAACAGATAGTTATAAAAATGAGACGCAGCATCCTTAAGACATCAGCACATTTTCTGATAAAAGCCCTCAAAATGCCAACTTTGGGTTTCTTTTTTTTTTTGTTGGTAGAATTCCAGGACATGAGGTGTCCTCAGGTTGAAATGCTGTCAGCAAGTAAACAAATTAAACTGCATTATAGCTGACAATGTGTTGAGCTTGAGCACTTTTATTTTTGCATGAGTTTGGTATTAAAATTAAAGAGATTGTCAACCCAAAAATTTCTTTTGAGGACAAGCAGAATATTCAGACTTGACATTGTCAAATGTTATGGTTGATTACTAATAAATGACTTATTTTAAAATATATGCTACTTTATAAAAAGTGCGGATGGATACCGTAGATAGATATATGGATGGATGGATAAATAAATAAATAGATAGATAGATAGATAGAATGATTGAGAGAATGATATAGAATGATAGAACTATAGAATGATAGAACAACGGATAGATAGAACAACGGATAGATAGAACAACGGATAGAACAACAGATAGAACAACAGATAGAACAACAGATAGAACAACAGATAGAACAACAGATAGAACAACAGATAGAACAACAGATAGAACAACAGATAGAACAACAGATAGAACAACAGATAGAACAACAGATAGAACAACAGATAGAACAACAGATAGAACAACAGATAGAACAACAGATAGAACAACAGATAGAACAACAGATAGAACAACAGATAGAACAACAGATAGAACAACAGATAGAACAACAGATAGATAGATAGATAGATAGATAGATAGATAGATAGATAGATAGATAGATAGATAGATAGATAGATAGATAGATAGATAGATAGATAGATAGATAGATAGATAGATAGATAGATAGATAGATAGATAGATAGATAGATAGATAGATAGATAGATAGGATAGCCAATATATCAATATTATCTAATACCGTACAGGTCCCATTTATCTGTAAAATACTGTATGTTATGCTTCTTCAAATGATCTCATTTTAAAAATGTTCTGATGCAGAGATTGTTGGTTATTCATTTCTGATGAATTCGCCAAATCTGTGCAATTCACCCAAAACCTAAAAGCAAAAAAGCGTTTACTGAACCAGCACTGCATGTCCTGAGAAGATGTGTGGTTTTGGAAACGTGTCCCGTGTTCCTGAGAGGCTGAAGAGTCCTGACAGACAGTGATCCGTCTCTACGAGAGTGAGCTCACGCCACAGGCAAACACACACACACACACACACACAGAGAGAGAGAGAGAGAGAGAAAAGAGGCTCTTCACTCAGTCCTGCTGTCTCTCCTTCTCCAACGCTTTCAACAGTGATGCAGAACCGGCACATGTCTTCAGGAAAACACATTTCCTTCAGCTTTCTCTGCATACGCTTCTAAGCTTTCAGTGTTTTTTATATATGTATGCCTCCCTCCCTGTTGGGTATTGTACTAATCTGGATGATGTTTAAATCTTTGCATTACAAGCACTTCACATGTTATTGCCTCGTTAAGAAGAATTGCTTGTTGTGTTCCTCATTTGTAAGTCACTTTGGATAAAAGCGTCTGCTAAATGAATAAATGCAAATGCAACATGACAAGACGGGGGTCTAACTCTCACCCGAACACTCGAAATACATCATTTCTGACAAACAGGTACTTTTTTATATTCAAGCATCATAAACATATACTTTTTCATCTGCAGTTCTTCCTGTTGAGAGGTTAATATTATACAATTTTGTAGCAGTGCATTGTGGGTAGGTGCCAGTGATATTAATGCTTACTTGTGGAAGATCTTGGCCCGTTTATCACTTGAAAAGTTCTCAAGCTGCAAAGACTCCTGGGTAAGGAATGCCACAGCGAGGTGGAAGTAGTTATTCCACAACTGAGGGGGAAACAAAGGAAGGAAAGATATTACTTAACTTCAGCTCCTAATTGAAATAATTACAGACTAAAGGACTGTTCACTCTAGGGATGATAACTATAACGATATCTACGTTTCAATAATCATCCTAATTCTAAGATAATAGGGAAGTACTCACTACAAGTAATGATAACGACACGGAGAAACAGCTAATGAACGATACAAATAATGATTTATCTGCCTTTAAAAGAGATTCAAGCATTTAAAGTGGTACATGACTGTGGCACACACTTATAATAAACAGAATCTTATTGTGCTTTAGTGTGGATGTTAAAATAGTTATTGTTCTTGGTGTGAAAAGCCCTTAAATCATCCTGCATTAAAGTGCCCCTAAAATGCTTCAGATATTACCTTTCATATAGTGTGTAATATATCTATTTGTGAATGTATGAGGTCTGCAAAGTTTTAAAGATTTATTGAGCCGAAAGAAAGAAGTGATTCTGAACTGCCTGAAACGAGTCGTCAGTAATTCCAGTCTCACTTCCTGCTGAACCTGCGTATGTTTGTGACACATTTGCATAATTCCAGTTTATGGTGAACAGCATCTGCTTTGTCCCGCCCTCCAACACTGTAGTTTATCTGAGACTGGAAGAGTTTGGTTCGTGTTGTTCATGTCGAGAAGACGCTGTTTTCTGGTAAAACCGACGCCATTGTTACTGTTTGTATCACTGTGTATCAACAGCTCAAATTCACATGGTAATGGTTGTTTAATTTCCGACACGTGCTGTAAGTGGTCGACCAATTACAACAGACAAGACCATCTGACCAATCAGAGCAGAGGAAGCTCTCAAAAAGGAGGGGGTTTAGGAAGACCATTAAAAAAGGTAATGCTGCTATGTATATTATGAGAAAATGTAAGTGTGTTTTTACCTTGGATGCATGTAAACCTATTGAAACAGAACCAAATTAGGAGCCTTTAAAATAGCATTATAGGGGCACTCCAATATCTTTACATATTAGAATAGAATTAGCAAATCCTTCAATTAGACATCTACAAATGAGATTTCAGAGGTTTGATCATTCATGTCTGTAGCACAAATGATGACAGGCTATGCACACTAGATTAATAGTTATTATGAAGGATTTGAAGTATGAGCAATAGTCACAGTGCGCACAGTCATTTAAGCAGAAGAGCTGATGCCACTCACAACAATAATTTCAAAATAATTCATTGGCTTCTGAAAGCCAAAGTGTGCATCGCTAGATGGTTTCACAGGTAAAATGAAGACTGAGATTAAGAATAACCATGAGCCAACAACCAGTGAGCAGAGAAGAGCCGCTTCAAATATTCAAATCAGACGCTCGGAAATTGCAGCCCATTAGCCTGTCATGAGTTATTCTGGTAGAAAGAAATGTAATGATCCCTGTTGGAACTTCCTCGAACACAACCGGGCAGATAGTCACGACTTTTCATAAACAAGACTATCCTCTGGTTTCACAGACAAAGCTTAAGCCTAGTCCAAGACTAAAAGGCATGTTTGAGCTGTTTTAACTGAAAGTCTTCAAATATATCAGTGCCATTGTTTTGTCTCAAGACACACACCAGTAACATTCTTTCCTAAGGCACGTTTATAAAAGCTACTTAAATGTCCTAATTGAACTAAGGCCTAATCCTGGCCTAATCTAAGCCCTGTGTGTGAAACCAGGCCTATATGTTATTATCAGTGCTTTTTGGCAGCACTTTACTAGTCTAAATGCATTATAAATGCATCTTTCTAGTTCTTTCTTACAATGAACAAAAAAGGAGATTTAGCACACAATGATAGTGAATGGGGGTAAAAAATCCCTTTCGTGTTCCAAGCAACGAAGCCAAACAGATTTGTTGTACTTTAAGTCTCACCTGTAGCTCAAAGTTGGTTTGATCGAGGAACTTCTTGCTGAGAACGGCGGCGTACTGATTGATGGCTCGCAGGAAGACTCTGAAATGAGAGAAAATCATGTCAGCCACTGTCTATTTAATAAAGACCATGGTCATGTTCTATTCATTCATTTTAATTTATTATCATATTTAAATCAGCGTGTTTGTTCTTAACAACAGCCTGTTCAAAATGAAGCATTAAAACAGCTAGTTAAACTCAGAATAAATGTCATTCCTGATGCGATCCCTCGCACATCGAGACGCAGAACTAAAACACCATTCAGCTTGAGGCGAGAAAGCACATAAACTTCAGATGATAAATTTAATCACAGGTCTTTAACTCCGCCACACTGAGAAGACAATAGGAGGATATTAGAGAGAATTTAAGACGCTTTATTCACTTGGTTCAATAAAGGCCGTCACTAATGAACTATGAGCGAGAACAAGAAATCTTTATCTACTTCTCTAGCTGTGTCACTGCTGAAGATGAAAGAAAAAGAAAAGGAGAAAATACCAACGGGTGGAAGAACAGAACAGGCAGACTCAAATCACTGCAAAATCACACTTCACAATCAAATCAAGATGAATAGACTCAAAGCAGCGGACGTCAAAGAGAACATTTCATGTCTGTAATGACATATTTTGAGTAGTTCAGGAAAATCTCACTGCTCTGTACATTTTGCAAGGTAGACAATTTAATGACTAATGCCTAACAGAATGTAGCAGTCTCAAGATGCATAAAACAAATATTATAAATACATGCACATATTTTAAATAACATGCAAAAGACCAGGAACATGCATCAAAAAATTAAACCGTTGAATACAAATATATGTAGATATAAATCCAATATGTACAGCTATTTTCTACAACATAAATCAAATACAAACACATTATTAACATTAAAGACAATTAACATGGCAGCTGAAAAGAATGATGATTTTATACACACACACGCACATATATATATTAATGTCCAACATCAAACGGTCATGTGACCGCAGTTGAGAAATATCAGCCAATGCTTCAATATCAAGTGTCAAAAGTCACCATCTGAAGTAGATCTGACAAGTTTCTTATTATTAATTTCCAACATGAAAGAGCGAGCAGCGACGTTAATGTCTGACCCCTCATGTGTGAGTGTCTGTCAGATGTTTGACATCTCATTAGCACGACTGGATATCAGCAACTGAATTGTAAGTCATCTTAAAAGGCTCTGGCTGTGTAAACGCATCAGAACCCTTATTAATCATCCTCTAATCTTGAGCGGGGCGGCGCAATACGAGCCGCATGAATTTCTGATTGACTAAGATAAACAGTGTGAGCTCGACGCCATTGAGCAGGCGCTAGCGTCACGGCACTGATCTGCAGGACGTCTGCTCTGAGCTCTGACTCCTCCACTGTAACGGAGAGATGGAGCGTTTCTCATCAGGGCCAACAGATACAATCGGTTTATAATGAGCTGCTGAAAAATAGCTGCTTAATGTGACTGAGACATTAATAATGCAAGAGAGCTTTACTAAATCAACAGATGGACAGACAGACAGACGACAGACTAAAACTTTAGTCACAGGATGGCATATTTAATCTGACACACATGAAAATGAGGCTGTGGAGAAAAGCAGCATCACGAGATAGAAATGCAGCATAGCTCATAACCTACACAGCGTTTCATTGATTGAACTATTCTATTCTACAGTCAAAAACACATTTTATGTCAGAATGACAGATTGCACAGTGCAGTGCCTGCCATTATAACACAAATTACCGGTTAACATTATCTTCTGGAAGTTTTCCTGAGGTGAACTGTGTATTTTTTAAATATCATTTCCATTTCAGTTTAATATGCAGAAACAACTAAGTAAGCGAACCATAAGTAAAAGTGTAATACTGCAGTACTGAGTAGCATTAAACATCACGACACCATTGTGGCGAACAGGGCGGCCGAGGAACGTGAGAGAACGGCGTGAGGCCGGTGGTGCGATCACTAATGAGCAACACCTGTGAAGCACACCGGTCTCGCATTTCTCGGCCGTCCTGTTCGCCACAACCATCAGCCGCTGGAGCTCAATCTACACTTTGTACAAAAGTTTGACGTCAGTACCTTTTTTTTAAACATGTTTTTATGAAAGAAACAGTCTCTTCTGCTCACCAAAGCTGCATTTTTTTTAAACAAAAATACAGTAAAAACTTTAAAATATTTTGAAATATCATTACTATATAAAACAACAGTTTCATATCTGAATATATTGTAAACCAATTTATTCCTGTGATCAAAGCTGACTTTTCAGCATCATTACTCCAGTCTTCAGTGTCACATGATCCTTCAGAAATCACTCTAATATGAGGATTTGCTGCTCAAGAAACATTTCTGATCAATATCAAAGTTGAAAACAGTTGTGCTGCTTCATATTTTTGTGGAAACCGTGCTAAATTTGATTATGAAATCGAAATCTTTTTATTAATTTAATGCATCCTTGCTGATTTAAATAAAATAAAAAATCCGCTTTTTACTGTTGCTATTTCACCTAAATGAAAAGGCACTTCTGCTCACTAGGACAAACACTTTGAAGGAAGCAAACACAAGTGAGCCGGAGAGGTCCTGTAAAGGAGATTGGAGCTGTAAGCTGCAGGATCAGGACAGACTGCTACAGATGAACAGTAGATGTGTTTTCTAGTCTACTGAACACTAAAGATTTACTGCATCTATGACCTTACAGAACATCAGGCCATGCCATTGTAAATCACATCTGAGGGGAGAAAACAGTACCTAAAAATTGTACCTTTTGAAAAGGTGCCGCCCCAGTGACAGCTTTTGTACCCTGTTTACTGAGAGTGCATTTAAATATACCAAACCAACAATGCATGAATTCCTCTAATGCTGCAGCTGCTCAATATAAGGCCGTGAGGTCAAACGAATCCCACTTCTAATGATTCCTACATCCCTCGCGCCCACTACCCTTTAATGCCACTGACGTGGGTAATCGATGCATGGAGACGCAGTCTTGTGAGCCAAATGCTAACAACAGTCGTGCTCTGATCTCCGGAAATCTATCTGGGATGCAAACGGAGCAAAGACAAGACATTTCAACAAGTCTCTGCCTCATTTTCACCAAGAGCCCAACATCCCCTCACAATTAATGCCCATCTCTCTGTACGCCCGGCCACGGCAGGGCAAACACGCTTTAACACACGTCGCTCACTGCTGCTAATGCAGATTCAGTAACAGATGCATGTGTGTTTGTGTTGTTGTCAGATGCAGTCGTTCGTTCTAATGACTGGACTGATGATCCGTGAAACTCATAGCAATATTGCTGCATTAGAGGATTAAAAAAAAAACATAAATTTACTAGATCTTCCTAGCAGTGGCAGAAAACAGAGGAAAAGCCGCTGTATGCACACAGTACACACACACACACAGACACACATATACATATATATATATATATACATATATATATATATATATATATATATATATATATATATATATATATATATATATATATATATATATATATATATATTCTGCTGTGACTTGTGTATATGTGTGAATGAAAGTGAATACAATTTATATGATTAAATATATTATAATTCCAAAATATATTATATTGAAACATTATCTAATATATTGTTATAATACATTGCTTTTGATTTTCGGTGTTCTCTTGATGTGAACAAAACCTGGTTTTGTATACAGAAAGAAGAAGATTATGCCTGGCCGCTGTCGGCCTCCGTATGTGCCGTTATGATCTGAAATCTCAGTTCTCTTCTAGGATACGGCCTTGTGAATTAATCAGCACTGCATATTTATGCACATGATTTCTCACAGCCTCAGTCCAAATGGAAAATCTGTGCACACGCAGCAGCTGAAACATCGCCCATTCGTTTAACTCTAATTGAAGAAATCTCGAACTCGGTGGGATCTGATTAACGTTTAAAACATGTCTACATTTCCTTCCCAACAGAGGTCTGAACAAGCAAAACTTAGACTGCTTCACAAGTTAATACGTTGCAGGAAATTAAAATGAAATAAGCAATGTGCACTTGAGTAATATTTAGTGTGAAGGGTTGCATTTGGCTGTCATAGATAGTACACAAAAGAATAAATAATAAATACATCCTGAACAGTTAAATTATTCTATCCAAAACTGCTGCTTTGCGCAGTATAGGTTCATATATTATTAATTCAATTCAATTCAAATGTAATTATGTAGCACTTTTCACCATACACATCACTCCAATACAGTTCTACAAAGAAAAGAATTCTACGTCAGAACGTAGGCTCACTATTGGCTGACGTAGAACCCAGAAGCGCTGCACTGTTTATACTACGTCAACAGCATGTGAGAATGAATGGAAGAGAAGACATTGTTGAATAAAGTCATTATTTTCGGGGGGTTTTGCGCAGAAAAAGTATTCTCGTCGCTTCATAATATAAAGGTTGAACCACTCTAGTCACATGGACTATTTTAACAATGTTTTTACCACCTTTCTGGGCATTGAAAGTTGCAATGACGTTGCTGTCAATGGAGGAACAGAAAGCTCTCAGATTTCATCAAAAATATCTTCCTATGTGTTCCGAAGATGAAGGAAGATCTTATGGGTTTGGAACGACATGAGGGTGAGTGAATAATGACAGAATTTAAATTTTTGGGTGAACTAACCCTTTAAGGCAGCATTCACTACACAGGGCACAGCAGAAAGGCAATGCCACTCAAAAAGAACCTCTTGCAAGTGTTGAAATTAATATTTTAAAAATATAGAGGTGTACAGTATTTTGAAGCTTTAGTATCGCAATAGGAGAAACCGACCATGGCAGGCTGAAGAACACATCGTCATTCCAGGAAGTCTAAGAGCTCCTCTGCTAATTCAGCAGACAATGGCTAACCTTGGGTCGGCTCCGTCTACTAATGTCTTCTCCAAATGGACCTGAACTATGGTGTGTATCATTAAACATGGCTGGACGGAGAAAGACTGATGAGAGAACAAGGGAGACGGAGAAGACGATGATTCTAGCGTGCAATCGGGAAGATGAGGTAGTCCTGTCTGAACAGGAAATAAATATTAATAATTAAGAATCAAGTGGAGGGAGGCTTTTAGGGAGAAGCATGATTGCCACTTACAGAGATTTGGCCTGCGCTGATCTTGCATTTTTAGACGGCACAAAGGACAGAAAGTCACACGTTCTTCCCAGAGAGACTGTACATCACCGTTTTACATTTCTGCTCTATTTTTCATCACATTTACAATGTCCCTGAGTCATACTTTCTGTCAGAAGGCCCAACTGAAGAACCTTGCAGCGATGCTATTAAAGCTAGAATTTTTTTTTTTTCACGGCTAGGGGGCGCTAACCTCTTACAATAACAAAGGCGTAGGTTGATGACGCATAAGCAGGATTATGTAACTTGTCATGCTTATGGATCTAATAAGGTTTATGGATGAGTGAATACATTGATGTTTTTATCATGACTATGGTATGAAGCAGATCGCGATTGCTAATCAGAGACAGATATTGTTTTATTTCTCCTTTTGTCCCAAAGTCTGCTTGCCATGGTCAATAATGTTTGAACGAAACAACAACAGCGTGAGCGTGCCGCTAGACGTGACGCAGTTGTCCACGTCTGTCGCCATCGTTACTTAGGCAGTACGAGTAGAAACCAGTGATAACGCGGATATTACGTCATTGACAGGGGACAAGTGAACATGGACGAGCCATTATTTAAATTTGAAATTTCCCTGAAATTAAGTTTTTAATTTCAGGATTGACCCCTTAGATCTAAAAATCTTTGGGAACTTTTGGGATATTGTAAGTACACAACTGCAGGAAATATATCACACTGCAAGTGATTTTTGGATATTTTATAACAAAAAAAAAAACAAAAAACATTGTAGCTTTAATCTGTAAACTGATTACTCATGTTAACAGTGCTTGGATATCCGCAGGGAAAACATTCCAGACAAAACATGATGGCGGCCAAAATGGAACTGTCTGTATGATGCTTTATTTTTATTTTATTTCTAAAAAAACTAATAATGAATGAATTAAAAAAAAAACATTACAATAAAAACAAAATAAGATATAAACAAAACTTAAATAATTTTTTTTAAATAGCTTAAAATCAAATAAACAAAACATCAAAGTAAAAACAAAAAACAAATTAATAAAATAAAATTGTAAACAAAATAATAAAATAAAAAGTGAATGCAAGTTACATTCAGAAGCTTAATAATTTGGTCTAGGGGGTTTGTTCAATTGACTAACATGAAGTATGAGCAGTAATACTGATGTTTAGTTCCAGTTAAACAGAAGGAAATACTAAATGCAGACAAAATAGAGAGTGTTTCAGTTTAACATCAGGGTTTCACCTGGTGCTCCTCTTCCCTCCAGGAGAGCAAATTCTCCGTTTCTTAAATTCACTTTCCTCATCTCAGGCAATTTTCTGCTGCAGTGAGCACGCCTGCACGATGATCCACTGAAGACCTGGCGGAGCTGAAGTGTGTACCATCCAGCTCCCGTCCTCAGAGACACACGAGCGCTCTATAGTGAACGCCTATACCTGATGGCCTGCAGGTTAACTCACGCTCATCACCGTCTATGCTCCCGCGGGACCAACACCTGCCGACTGCTCTGGAGAGGATCCGGAATATCACAGAGAATAAACAGACAAAACAGTGATTACCAAAAACCCTGGACACGGCCACAGTAATGACTAAGATAATGCATCATGGGAAGTACAGGAATAATCAATGATGCCTGAATGAATCAAACAAACAAACCAGAGCCTAAACTGTGATTGGTTGAGTGACATTCAAATATATTACACATGAATTTCCCATCTTTTCTACATGTGATCACATGGATTTCACATGGGTGAAATCCGGTTCACTTCACCCTCAATAAAAGTGATTTCAGGAATTCAACATTTTGACCAATACATTTTGGATGGATGGATGGAAATAAATAGATGAATCAAATGAAAGATAAATAAATTGGATAATTTTTCAATGTATTCTTCTATAATTTTGTGACTTTTAGGGGAATTTCCACTATTCGCTCCTTTCTTCCTCCTCCTTTCTGCACTTTTCTTTCTAGTGAAGATTCTTCTAAAGGCTCACTTCCTCTTCTCTGTGCTTGCTGCAATCTCACTAGATTATTGGTACAGAGAGCCTTATGTAGGGTAGTATCACTTATCTTGTGCTGCATTATATATTGCTGAAACCCATCAAAAAGTTACTTATAAGTAGTATAAATAGTCAAAGTTATAACCGCTCATGACACAGCCCAGATGGGGAAAATACTGATTATATTTTAAGAGATTCATTCCACTTGCCCTAAAAAAAAGTAGCCAAATGCATAAAAAAAGACAAGACTTTCGAAACAAACCAAAAGCACTACTCTACGGCACTATAATGTTAATTATTAATAATCATGAGTGAAGCTGATGAGGTTTAGTTCCTTCTCTGCTGTTTTCTAGGCAGCTCTCCAAAGCTTAAAAACACTCAGTAAATGTCCCGTAATTGGTGTTAAATGAGCTTGTCCAGCTGGGTCAGAACCACACACGGGATAAAGTCATTACAGTAAACCCATTACAGACTAGAGAGCAGCCGACGTTCCTCACACATTCACACTAATCCTCGACACCTTGCGCATTTTTCTTTCATTCTTAGTCCTGAATTGAAACAGACACACAAAAGACATTCAGATTTGAGCAATGAAAAAATATAAATAATACATGCTGCCTGTACTCTGAATCCTAAATAGCAGCAACAGAATATTCTGAACTTTTGCTAAATTTAAGCTTTTGAAAACCTCATCACGCCACAATGTTCTTAGACAATCATGACGAATTTGTCACATAAATAAGACTGATCTTTCTGAGTAATGACCAAATGTATGCATTTCTCTGCCTTGATTTAGCCCTTAGCATGACGCTACACCCGTATCTAGAAATCTGCGCTCCTGCCGGATGATCAGCATGCTCATCTAGCTTTAATGCTAATGAGAGTTTATCACACAATCACGCTGCTAATTGAGTTCAGAAAGCAGCCGCGATAGCGATCAGCATCCATTAGCATGCTAGCATGAATAGACTCAAACACAAAGCAAGGTCAAACTGGTCACTGCCAGACCGACTCAAACTAAAATTATCACTGCGATTTTGCATTTATGATCTGATAAATAATGACTTTTTCAAATGAAGCATAAAGGAAAGATCTTCCCCAGACATTCGTCACCTGACTGCAAGAATCCACTACAAATGTCTCATACTACTGTTCAAGCATCATGTTAGCAATCCAGTTAGTACTTCATAAATAAAGATAGGCCAAGATGGATGGACGTTTTTTTATTGTTAATGCGTAAGTCTCACAGACAGCCCTAAATTCAACAAGAGAGATGTTCTTCACACGCAGTATAAGTTGCAGTCTGATACGTTTTCTGTCTCCTTTTGATTGACAGGATATAATCGGCCCTGATCATTGGCTGTTTTTAAATGGCCGATAGTGGAAATAATTGCTTTTATCGGCATCCTTAAACACTACAGTACAATTGTGACTTGAAAAAAGCATAATAATCCAAAGTAATAGAAACTCATTATGTTCCAAATGATATTTTACACATTATTTCACTGTATAAATTGGGTCTTTAGACTTTATGATAAATAGCTGCCTTTTAAATTTTAAGACGGGTGTCCTTTGCATCTAGAAGACTGAAAACTCCTTGTTTAGACAACCCAACAGGCCTATACATCATTTTAGCGTTCTAACTCTTGCTATTATCTCAGTGCATTATCACATTACAGCTAGATCACATATGATGCTTCATTAAATCTGAATGCAAAAGACTACTGTATATAAGAGAATATAATTCATCTTTATGAATGCAACAGATTTTTCAATTTTCAGAAAATGTTAAGTATGAGCAATGCATTGAAAGCAAAATATTTGTGAAGCGTTTCATTCAGTGAATAAATGGAGATTAAGTACGATTAAGTTTTTGCTAAATGTTGATATGCAATTCATGAAGATTCTACCATTACAAGGGAATTTGCATTATCACGTTAAGCTCTATTTTCTGTAAAAAAAAAAAAAAAGCCAGACTAAAGCTGAGTATATAATGAAGAAAATGTTTATTCCTTTAATCTCAAAGATAAGCTAAATAAAAGAAATAAGAATGCAGAAGACAATTTTTGAATGCAAAAATCAAAATTACGTCTAATGAAGCAGCTCTGAGAAATAATTCAATACGAATCCGCACTACTTTCTCTGAAGCATTAAATAAGAAAGAACAAATATGAAATAATCAACATTCCACACACATCCGATATCAGTGTCAGCTCTTCATATCAAATGTGCTGCTATAATTAAACTGACCGCTGAGAGTCACACACACACACAGAGAGAGAGTACTTCCATCTTTCTTTAACGGCGACTTCTTTCTTTAATCTTTAGTGACTCAGCTGAAAATGCTCTCTAAATGCACTCGACGTCTGGCTTCAAGGGCCGGGACCCGACGTGCACCCTCTCGCTCTGAAATACCATATAAAATAAAGTACTAAATGACAGCAAAGACGACAGTGCGTAAGGCTGTCAGTGCTCAGATGGAAATAACTCGACCTTTACCTGAAAGACAGAGTCATGATATGCATTCAGGAGGCCAGAAATCCCAGAGAGAGGTTGAAGACTCACACAAATGGTACAATCTTAAACTTCTGATGGATATATTTAAAAGCAGGCTAGTAAGTAGGGCAGAACAGAAGGGCAAAACATATCTACCAGTAATAGTGAGTACAACTAAACATCAAACACTGCAAAACATACTTACAGCAATGCAAATACTACATTTATCCAGAATTGATTTAAGCAACACTACTACTATTGCGCATGATTAAGCTTAGTGATTTCAACAAACTCCTAACACCGTGTCTATATGCAAAAAAAGCAAACCGCCAGGACTTCATGTAGTTCTTCGGCTGACGCTCGACCTCTCTGACTGAGACGTTACACAGTCTCCTGAGAAGAAGCTTTGGATTATGGGTAATTGGGCTCAGAGGAATGAGCGCATCACACATCCCAACTTCCTCAAGACATAAAGCCGCCATGTAATTATCATCAAGAACAGCTCATAATTAAATCTGGCGCAACTTTTAATTTACCCAGGAGTTACTGCTAATGCTACGCACACTTTGGGGTCCAGCAAAGCAAACCCAACACAGAACACTGTTCAAACACTGTTCATAATGAGACTCATAGGCAGCGTGTAAAAAAATCAGTTGATTTCACTAAAGTCTGGCTTTAGGATGTTGCTAAGCAAACAAAGTCATATTATTATAAGCATAAAAACACACAACACACAAACACACTACTGTTCAGAAGTTTGGGGTCAGAACGACTCTTTTTTCATATAGAAAAGTAATATTGTGTTAAGCAAGGACACATTAAAAGATTTAAAAGGGACAGTAAAGACATTTATAAGGTGACAGAAGATTTCCAATTCAGATAAATGCTGTTCTTTTGAACTTTCTATTCAACACAAAATCCAGACTGTCACATTTCCACACAAAAATATGAAGCATCACCACTGTTTTCAATATTCATAATAATCAGAAATGTTTCTTGAGCAGCAAATCATCATATTAGAGTGATTTCTGAAGGATCATGTGACACTGAAGACTGGAGTAATGATGCTGGAAATTCAGCTTTGATCACAGCAATACATTATATATTTTTAAATACACTCACATAGAACAGTTATTTTAAATTGTAATAATATTTCACATCACTGTTCTTACTGTATTTTTGTTCAATTGCAGCCTTGGTGAGCAAAAGAGAATTTCAAAAACATTTTTTTTTTAATTATAAAGACCTCAAACTATTGAACGATTGTGTAGATTGGATGAAAGTCAATTTGTAGGCAGCTTACTTGATTATATAACAAAGCTGGAATGTGTAAAATCAATCTAGACAATTATTAATGAGACATGAGAGAATAAAAATAAACTTAAGAGAGCTAATGATTACTGTTGCGTATGAGCTTCAGGATAACATGAAGCATTTTATTTTCAATTGCTTGTAGGTGGTTAAGAAAAATAGAAGAAATGCTATTTGAAAATTACCTGATACAGTTTGAGGTGTTGAACAAAGCTTTAAAATGAATGTTATATTGTTATTTAATGGACATTATATTTGTTGCTCATGTAAAAAAGAAACGAAAGATCGTGTTCTCTTTTGGTTAGGAAAATGAGAAAAGTACTCCAGCATGTTATTGTGTGATTGAAGAGAAGGGGAGGAACCGCAGCAGTTTGGAACAGTTTTCCCAGAACAAAAAAAAAAGAGAGTAAGAGAATAAAGCTAAAAAATGAAAACAGATCATCTGCTTTTTAAATTCACAAGTGCATTATAGGATTATAGGCGGACTAATGTCAACATGCTCAATAATATTCCCTGCATAATTATTACTGTAATTGACAGCAATGAATAAATGCGATAGACAACCATCTCAGAGATTTATAAGCATGTAAATCAGCAGAAAATGCTTCTTTGTTAAAATTATTACCAACACACATTCTGAGAATGAACCCTGTATGAATATGGCTCATTAAGAAAAGTAACAAAATTCAAGCAGCATTTCCAGTGATGTTGTACAGTAAATAGACTGAGTGTGTTCACAGCAAGATGCAATGCAACATTCAAAGATGTCCAGCCATCACGTGCACAAAACCAGCACACACCTCCTCCAAATATTGGATTGTTCAAGTTGTAAGACTGATTGAGAGGATGTGCACTGGTGTTTCATACGTGACAACAGATAATAACGTTATTGATCAACTGTTGAGTAACTGGCAAGTTTTATATACTCAACAAATGCAATTCTGATTCTCATTTATCACTTTGGAAAAGTTCATTTCAGAATAATAATGCTCAAAGCCAGAGAGATGATGGTGTTTTAGGGAGGGCTGTCTGGGAGAAAAGATTAACAATCAAACAGGAGGAACATCGAGATTACTGCTGATAACCATCAGAGGCTTGGAAACAACACACCACTTGCAGAGCTTAGACGGGCTTTTTGATACTTCAGATGTTTGATACTCGCTGGTGCCAAATAAGGCAGACTGGAGAGAATACGAGAGGCCTGAAGGGTTAATGTGATCCACAGCTGGAGATGTCAAAGGTGCGGGTGGTTTGGAGGTGTTTGGTCCGGCTGAGGGAGAACAACTTCACACTGCCAAAGCTCTTTGCTCATAATAAGATTGGCATCTAAGCCATTACACTTCAGAGCCTTTCAATCTCTACAAGTGAATAACTTCAGCACACAAACACACAGAAGATAAACCGCAAAACAAAACACAAGCATGACTAACTTCAAGTCCAGAAACACTACGTGTCCATGAATGCAGGCACTTCAAGCTACACAGACTCGATTCATGCAGCGCTGCATTTAGAAATGCATCTGCGTGGCATGCTTGTGCACACAGTCATTTTTTTATATGAAAACATGGCTCTCGAACCTCAAACCAGTCAGAGAACTTCATCTCATGTTAAAACAAAAGAAACAAACAAAGAGTGTAAAATATCCCTCGTGAGTGTTTGTGACTCAGGGTTTGTCGATAAAAAATACATTTTATAATAATAAAAATTAAAATTGAACACCAAAAGCTGAAAACAATAAAACCCAAGACATTAACAAGGATTCCTTATAGAAGATACATCTATTGAAATAAATCTATTCTGATATTAAACCCCCTTTTGGAGTTTCAAATCTGTATTTTACAGTGGGGACATTTAAAGGAGCACGTCATTCATAACCCATCAAACCACGTGATTCACTCATTCAGACAGGTCAAGCCTGAATCATGAGCAGACCGGCACATCTTGAGGGTCCTTTTGCACTCTTTGCTTCTTGAGGTTTTTTCAAGTGTAAAGGGTAACACTTTAGAATACTGTTTCTTACTTACTGCATAACTAATAAGGAATTACTGAAGAACTAATAGGTAATTCTTCATTAACACTTAAGTCACTACTGTTAACTGCTAAGTAAGATGTGTTAACTAATCAGTATGTAGAATTTTATGATTGTGTTAAGTATCAGTTAGTTAATCACTAATTATGTCATACCTCATGAAGAACTACTATTAATTATGTTTCAAGAAAAATAACTATGAAGTAACTACTAATGAACAGTCATACTCAGTAGTTACTACAATAATCAGTTTTATTTTAGCAGTGGCGAATGAAGTACACAAATCAAGTACTTGAGTAAAAGTACAGATACCACAATAAAATATTACTAAAATAATTTAATTAATAAAAATTTAATTTTCAATTTCAAAAATTTTCAAAAATTACCTTAGTAAAAGTACAAAGGTAATTCATTTTTAAAGTACTTGAAAAGTAAAAAAAAGCACAGATTTTTTTTCTAGCCAGTTTTAGTCATTCTTCAGCCTTAATAAGAGAGATAAGTGCAGACATTTACCTATAGGATATATTGATCTGCAAATAACTTTTTATTTCATTAGCAAAACTTATCATATTGTACATTACATTCATAGTGTTTTTTTAAGTTTGATTTGAGTCAGAAGTATGTGGTAATTGTTTATTAATTATTAATGGGTTCCCTATATTTTCACTTTAGAATACTGTTTCAGGTTCTAAGTCATTCCTGAAGAATTATCTAATAATTATTAACTAACTATTAATTTCCTTATATTTTCACTTTAGAATACTGTATCAGGTTATCAGTTGCCTAATTTCTGGATAATTATTTGATAATTCTTTATTAATTATTAATGGGTTCCCTATATTTTCACTTTATAATACTGGTTCAGGTTCTAAGTCATTCCTGAAGAAATATCTAATAATTATTTATTACTCACTAATAAGTTCCCTATATTTTCAGTTTCCCTCAGTCGGTGCCTCAAATACATGAATTTACTCAATGGCATTCTATGCTGAGGAAAACAGACACACACAGTACTGTATAATATATATATAGTAAACTAATCTGAGTTTATTTATGGCAAAGCACTTGTGTATGGTTCCTTTCTGAAGTTGATTTCTTACAGAACACACTCACAAAACCACACAGGCAAACATTTAACTTTAACATTATATGTATTTGTTAAAATTGCTACTTCTATTAATAACATTAGTAAATAAGAAAGGTCACAACTCAATGTACTTTTGTATGACTGTTCATTAGTTACTTCTTAGTTATTTTTCTTGAACCTTAATTAGTAGATAATTAATAGTAGTTCTTCAGGAGGTATGACAGAATTCATTAGTTATTGATTAACTAACTGATACTTAACACAATCATAACATTCTATTACATACTGCTTAGTTAACACATCTTACTTAGTAGTTAACAGCTGTGAAGAAGTAGTTAATGAAGAATTGCCTATTAGTTCTTCAATAATTCCCTAGTTATGCAGTAAGTAAGAAACAGTATTCTAAAGTGTTACCTTGTAAAGTTCATTCTGAATCACAAGAGGCCTACAACAACAGCAAGCAGCTAGCGAACACAACAAATGTCATCATGTGCAAATTGAGTCTCACTGGCAGAACGGAGAGCAGCTCTCAGACTGAGAATGGTAGATTCTGAGAAAGGTCACTCTCGTGAAACAGCACAGAGACTGTGGAAACATGAGAAAGTGTCCGAAAGACATGATGTCCTCCGGCGGCACATGGAGGAAGCAGATGAAATGAGGAGATCACAAAAGGAGATCTCTGGAGATAATAATCCCAAACTTTATGAGACTTTATGTGGGGTAGAGAAGTGCTCTTAGTAATGCATTGCTAACTTCTGAACCAAAACCATCCCATAAAAATTGAAAGGAAGTTTCTTGAAACACCAAACTATCCTGAACTACAACGTTTCATGTATGAAAAGTGAAAATTAACAAAACAATCTCACCACTTCAGCACACTTTATTGTGCAAAACTCAACAGCTTTTTCATAAAATGTATTCCAAATGCATTTTAATAAATAGATACTAAATCTTATATATATATATATATATATATATATATATATATATATATATATATATATATATATATATATATATATATATATATATATATATATAAATTACACGCACACACACACACACACACACAGAAATCAATGTTTTTTTACAGCAAGGATGCATTAAATTAATTAATCAAATGTGACATTAAATTGGCTGCTGAAAATGTAGCTTGGCTGTCACAGGAATAAATTGCATTATAATATATAAAATATGTTATTTTAAAATGTAATAATAATATTTCACAATATTACTGCTTTTACTCTACTTTTGATAAAAGTGTTGGTGAGCATTATAAACTTTTTTTAAAACCTCAAAAACTTACCAACCTCAAACTTTTGAATGGTAGTGTGTATATATAATGTCTGGACACATTTCTATGAATATCATGTGAATTTTATTGGTGTGACTGTGGCATTACATGATTTGCACAATTACTATAATTAACCGGGTGCTAAAACAACACTATCAGCAGGTGCGATTCATTCTTCATGAGAGACATGTTGAGAGAGATGACGGGGTTTTGAGATAAAAATATTTTCAGATTTCAGACTGAAAGCTGATGGGAATACAGATCAAAGATGGCAGCTCAAACATCAACTTATTTTAAAACTAATTCAAAGTCTGCAAAGTTAATCCAGAAGTGAGAGAGCTTGTGATCTGTGAAGACAGCAACCTTTGTAGATTTTATGCAAGCCAGAAAAAAAAAATGTCAACGCATAGAAGTACTGGTATATGCACTGTGAATATAGATTATGAACCACATCCATATTTGCACAGTAAATCTGGAATTCACAGCCAAACATAATTATGCACCTGGTTGATTTTATCGTTTCACAGTGTTGCTATGTAAAAACGGGAAACTTCTCTTACACGTACAGCTCCTTTATTAACATTAATTTAGCTGGATAAACACAAACATCAGATAATATCTAATCTAGGATTGTCCATTAACTGAGCGCAGGTGTCTTCATTCAACATCACCTGCATTCTGCTATGAAAGTGACTGAAGGTGTTAATCACACCCTGGAAGAAATAGAAACACTATTCCAGGCGCGTTAGACTGATTCCCGGCAGCTCACGGTTCAGGCGTGCTCATAAAGAGCATTTACACCACGACAAGATGCTGCAACAAAACAAAGCATCCCTCGGACCCCTCATATAGACTGTGAACATCGAAGATCTGTTTTATTTTGAGTCATTTTCACAGTATGTATTATTATTATGTCTGCGCAACACTCCGAATAAATCCAGTTATTTCAACTCAACTTGAAAACACAAATGTAAGGTCTTATAGAGAAGTATTGCTCAGGGTATGACATGAACAGTAGTATTCAAAGTATTCAAATATTAGTTAACTGGAACATGTCATTGAATGTCTGTGATTCATGTTGCTGTGTAACATCGCTGTTGGTAAGGAAAGGTAGTCAGAGAGAGATGCAGTAAGGCACATTAAACAAGCTCTTATCCGCCTCCATCAATGACGCCCACTGAGTGTGCTACAGAGAGAGAGACTGTACATTGTTTCTCCACTGTCTCGTGCACCTGTTGACTCCACTTTCCAGCGCACAGGATGTGATGCGCGCACCTGCAGGGGGTTCTCCATCAGCGCTCCGACACACAGGTGGCTTCTGCCAGACTCTATGAATTCCAATATCAAAGCCTGACCCCCGACCTCTCCACCAATCAAACCAGGACACGGCAGCTGGCGGCAACACAATCTCAACAGTATTCCTCCACAGCGGAGAGAAGCACAGGAACTGTATATGAGAAGTGTATTAGACGCACAAATAAATCAAAACTTCAGAGCCGCATATTTCATCCTGCTACATGTCTACAATCCCAGCACGAATAGACAGGAAAATGACTGAGAACTTCAGAGAGTATTTGTGCGATCTTACACTGAATCTTATTTCTCTCCGGTTTCCTTGAACATCAGAGCTTCTCATCACATTCACTTATCTGAAGAGCACCGGCCTACTTGATTTACAACAGAAGATAACCGAGAGAAATGAGAGTGGTGCTTACACGTGCACAAGCCTCCGCCATGAGGAAAGAGTGATGCTATAAAGTTAACAGTGTTCTGGGTGGCTGCATGTGCAATGTGGACTTCTAGGGTGTTATGGGTGGGTGCAAGTAATAAGAACCCACCCTCAAGTCTCTGTGGCCCTGTTTACACCTGGGGTTTTGGTCGATCAGATCACAAGTGGACGAAGCTAAATACGCTATGAAACGTTTTGAGCAGGGAGTCGAAAACACATTTGACCGAATTGCTTTCATAGTGTAAACGTTCATGTGGCCGAATATGTTCGAACAGCGAAAAAGACTGTCTTCTCTCTACGCATAATGACCTCATGCGTAAACATTACGGGAAGAGAGCTAGACAGACAGAATTTAAACTTTGACGGCTGAAGACACAAGTTTGGTTTGAAGATGAAAAACGTACCCAGCACAATGTTCTCTCACCATTCCTGATTTCGAACACACACGCAGTGATCGGCATGGCCTTGTGCAGATATCAGAGGACAAACGGAAGATGCTGCTCTTCACATGTTTTTCTGTCATCTCCTTTCAATTGCGCAAACTTATTTTGTACCTCAGATTGTAAGATCTGAAAAAAAAATTAATTTACTCGCCCATAGACCCTCCCCTCGAAGAAATCAGGACAGAAGTGGTTGAAAGTGGACAAGAGAGGCAGATTAAAACACCAGGTGTAAATGTGAATGTTCATCTACTTGTGATCCTATTAACCAAATACCAGGTGTCAACCGGGCCAGTGATATTCTAGTCTATATGGCTTGGGTCCCTCAAACAATGCAAGGATTTTTTTCACCCGTTTCTTCATCCACAGTGCAAAAAAATGTTCTGATCACTGGTCCTCACTGTTTTGAAGCATCATGCTAAGTTTGTAAGTGTAAACGAAGCACCAAAAATAGTTGGTATAAGAATAAGTATGATCAATATTAAGAACTCATGCTTGCCTCAGCAAAAAACGGCAATTATACTGACAAACAAGAAGATTCAGGGATGCTCGGAAAACTCTCCAAGTCTGCGACAGGAAACTCAGGTGTGACTTCCTGCTGGCTGTGAAAACGCACTAAACCATCTTCACAGTCACGCTGGACGCGGTTTGGCAGAGGAGTTGAGAAGAGAGGCATGAATAAAACAATACACAACAAGAGAGAGAAAGAGACACACCAAGATTCATAATTCATGTCTTTCATTTTAGCAGCCGCCACACTTCTGATAGAGCGAGAACAGAGTGAATACACAGGTGCACACAGAAACGCTACATGCCTGACACACACACTAACTGATGCTGCACTGATGGGAAAAAATATTCGCAAACACATTCTTAGCCGTTTCTGACTGCTGTTTCTAAGCAACAGCAGCGTGTGTGGAAGGGAGAGAGAGTTAATGTAAGCGATGCTCCTTCTAAACTGCACATTTCTGATGTTCCTCCAGTGCAAAATTGAAAAAAGAAAATTTGCACAGAAGATTGACTCAAAACTATGTGGGGGGGGGGGGGGGGGGGGGGACAAGATTTACTGAATCAGAGCTAAATGAATGAACTGCATTTCAACTAGTTCATTTAAGTCAACATGAAACCTCACTGGAAAACAGAAAGTCCTAAAACACGGCAGACAAAAAGTTTCCAAAAGCACAAAAGCCCACAGTCTTATCTCAAACAAACAAGTTGTCTTTAGAAAGCAAGACAACACATTTTGATATCCAACCAATCTTATCAATAACTATCATCCTGACACAGTTAGCTGAAATATTTGCAATATACACACACAAGTTACAGTATAAAGTGATGGTAGAGATCACACAGTCTGGTTTCTGCTCTGAAGTTTTGCAGATGAAGAAAAATATTATAGGGAATATTTGTTAGCAAACAGCATGAAGCACGTCTACTTACTTATTTTGCATCATGTTCATTATGACCCAGTCAGCAGGATAGACATTCTTTCCAATCAGATCCTTAAACATGATAAACGTCTCCATGAGGAAATCCTAAAGGAGAGTTGCAGTGTTTTAGGTGAACAGGACATGACAAAAACATACAGAAGGATGAAAATATATTATTTATTTAAATAATTAAAACATATTTATACATAAATATGATTTATATATACATATTTTATCATGCTTAAATTATATTAATATATGTATTATAGTACATTCAATTAATGACAACCCTGGTAAATATGATCAAAAATGGCTGAAATAAAAATCTGCATTGTTTATCCTTCTGATCTTTCATTCAAAAAAATTGAAAAATCTAACCTTTCTTTGAAGTAAAAGAATTGAAAGTGCGGGGGAAATCACGTTATGAAATAAATGTTTTTCACCAAAACACGTTGGTCACAAATATTTGCACCCTTTTATTAAATACGTTTTGCAATCTCCTTTTTCCAAGATAACAGCTCTGAGTCTTCTCCTATAAAGCCTGATGAGTTTGGAGAACATCTGACAAGAGATCAGAGATCATTCCTCCATACAGTCTCTTCAGATCCTTCAGATTCCCAGATCCATGTTGGTGCTTCTCTTCAGTTCACTCCACTCATCAGGTCAGGGAACTGGGACGGTCATGGCAGAAGCTTCATTTTATGCTAAGTAACACATTTTTGTGTTGATTTTGAGTTTGTTTTGGATCATTGTCCTGATGGAAGATCCAACCACAACCCATTATAAGATTTCTAGCAGAGGCAGTCAGGTTTTGATTTTTTATCTGTTGATATTTGATAGAATCCATAATACCATGTATCTGAACAAGAAGTCCAGGACCTCCAGCAGAAAAATATGCCCACAACATTAAAGATCCAACAGTATATTAAATTACAGATAGGGTACTTTTTATCCTGGTGTGCACCAAACCCATCTAGCGTGTTTGGTGCCAAAACGCATTTTTTAGTTTCATCTGACCACAGAACCCTGTGCTGTTTGAAGAACTGAATTTGCTGAAGTTTGTTATTGGACGAGCGAGGAGGATTTTTCTTGAAACCCTCCCAAACAACATGTGGGGATGTTTTTTTTTTTTTTTTTTGGTAAGCTTCTGACCCCAAGATTTAACTAATCCCGTACATTAAGACAATATAGACACACATCCTCTTCCTGGCAGATTTGTAACATCTTTAGTTGATTGGAACTTCTTAATTATTGCCCTGATGGTCAAAATGGGGATTTTCAAAGTTTTAGCTATTTTCTTACAGCCACTTTCTATTTTGTGATGCTCAACAATCTTTTGATGCACATCAGAACTATATTCTTTGTTTTTACTCATTGTGATGGATGATTAAGGGAATTTGGCCTTTGTGTTTCCTCATATTTAAACTCCTGTAAAACAAGAAGTCATGGCTGGACAATTTCATGTTCCTAGTCACCCTGGTGTGCAAAAAAAGGTAAATATGAATGGGAATATACTTCCGATATTTTACTTGTATTTCATAATGTGATTTCCCCCCCACTTTCTATTATTTTACTTCAATGAAAGGTTCGTTTTATATATATATATATATATATATATATATATATATATATATATATATATATATATATATATATATATCTATCTATCTATCTATATATATATATATATACACACATACATATATATATATACATACATATACATATGTATATGTAAGTGTATATATATACATATGTATATGTATGTGTATATATATATATATATATATATATATACACATATACATATACATATATATATATATATATATATATATATATATATATATATATATATATATATATATATATATATATATATATATATATATACACACACACATACACACATGTCTATATGTGGGTTGGGAGTAAAGAGTTCCTCATGAAGTTTTTGTAGGCATAACTCACCACCACGTCTGTACGCATCTTCCCAAAGGTGCTGATGAGGTGGGAGTAGTGATAGTCGTCCATCTGCCGCAGAGTGGCGGTCATACAGGCTACAAAACTGCCCTGCAAGGAGACAGACAGACAGACAGCTGATCAGTGACAGTGCAACACCTACAGCACCTGTCAGTCAAACACTGACAGTTCATGGCAGTCAGGACCAAAGACCTGCTATTAAAGTGCCATAAACCCTTCAAAAAGAACCTGACGCACCGTAAAAGCCAGGGATTTCACAGAGAAACAGAACAATTCAAGAAAGTAGTTCTCTTTAACAGCATTTCTGACTGAAAGTAATGTGGTGAACAGTGAGTGTTTGACATCAATATTTCTCCAATCTGATTACAGCAGGGAGAAACACACAGTTGGAATCTAATGATACTTTCAGTTTCCCACAAATGGGAATTGGGAGCAATATAACATGCAATTAAGCAGAAACCAATTGCTAAGAAATTAAACGGAGGGTAAAAACTCATTTACAATTCAAAACACAACAAAAAGGCAGTAAAACACCTCAAACAAGCAATGGGAATCAAATCAGAACAGCTTATTATAAAATGTCACATTACCTGCTGAGGAAACTGACTTGATATTCAAATGCCATTTATGTAACATCAATATAATGAAAAGAAGAGAGTTAAGAATGTATTAATAACCTCTTATTAAATAAAACCTTAAATAACTATAAGCAAGTAAAGGCATGGTTTCTTGAAAAAAAATGGAAATTAAGATGTTGATGGAAGAAACCTCGGCTTCCATTATGAGTGGACTTAAGGGGGGAAATAATAATTATAAATGTCAACATGTAGCAGACCTATTAGTTTAAAAGCCATTTCATTCATCTTTGCTCATTTGCAGCCATCTAAGAGGAGGAAGGAAATTTCCAAAAGATTCCACATGAACAAACACTGTGAAAAGCAAGCAGACGCATATGAAGCCTCTGCACTTTGAAAGTGTGACCGGGGCTATTCTGCGTTTCCTCAGCTTGATTTTCATTTGCAAGTGTTTCCTGCAGCGGTAATTAGGTCTGGCCTACATAACTCAGCAGAAACACAACACACAGTGCATGTTCATCACCAGATTCCTCTCTTTCTCTCTCCATCTCACCTTATGGAGAAAATACTGAGCAGCACGTTGTTCTGCAGAACGAAAGTGGTAAAACTGGGGCCTTCTGTGAAGTTCATGTGCAATACGTTTACACAACTGAAGGAAAAACAACACAAATGCTGTCAGCTGAAGTATTTTCACAGTATTTCAGAGGCTGGACAGCACTACGTTTATTTTCCACGCTGTGTAAAGACACAGTAAACACAGGGAGAGAGTGATTAGGGCCTCGCTATTCTGCTAATGTGGTTCGATAGCTAATATTTGTGTTAACATCCTATCTGAGCCTTTTTGTTTGAACAGGACTCATAACGGCAGACAACATAGGCATCACACATGACACAATATCAATGATGTGAGGTCAAGATACTCCCCCATATCATTTACTCACCTTACTATTAACTTACACTTTTATTTACTTAAAACATTGAGTCCCAGACTCACATTAAGGATATATAACAGATGAAACCCATTACCAAAGGTGATCTGACAACTGAAACATGAAACACTGATACATAGGCTAAAGCTAAGAGGAGACAAAACAGGGGATGAAGGACAATTGAATAAATGTATAATATTTAAAGAGTAAATGAGGATGACATGAGTGATATGGGTGATGGACGATTGAGAGTCAGGGATGGACGCACCGGCAGGAAAAAAGACTTGGTAACTCAGAGCCAGAGTCATGCTGCTAAAACCGAATTAAGCGCGAGTGAACGCCGGATTGAAATGAGTCTGAAGCAGCAGCCATTCACGTCTGCAATGAGACACGCAGATATCTGTGTCCTGCTGTGAGATGAGGAGTGAGGAACAATGACTCTCACTCACTCCCTTCAGCATCTGTGAGCATGCCATTATTCCTGACTAGAATATAACAGATTCCTGCTGAGAATTACTCAGAGGAATTACATGATTACGTTTCTCTGCAGTGGAGTCCGTCAACCACCTGACTGCACTTCAGTCTCTGCAAGATCTGACAAGACAACCTCTACAGTAGATAGAACCTGTCCAATCTCTCTCTATCGCTCACTCTCTGATGGATCCGAGGAAAGAAAATAATTGAAAGGGATGGATGGATGGATAGATAGAAAAAATAGACGAATCAAATAAAAAAAAATAAAGATGGATGGCTGGACGGAACAATTAATGGATGGTCAGATGGATGGATGGATGGATGGATGGATGGTTGGAATATTGAAAGTATGCAGATCTGCATCTCCCAGACTGACTTGAGCATAATGAATTAATAGTGCTATGATGGCTTTTGATCATGTTTTAGAGTTTCGATGACAGGCCTCCTGAGCGGACGGGAATCCTGCAGCTGCGATTCACACACATCTCGGCAGACAGAGACAAAGGCAGCATCCTCTAAGGTTCATCTCTCCCTTCATCTGTGTTGTGCTCCTCAGCCCGTTACCATGGAAACTGTTTTCTTAAGGAGGTCGATCAAATAAAAGCCAGAGAGAAAGAATGAGATCTTGCTGGAGAGTTTCCCCAACTTCTGCTCCAGAGATTCCTCAAGGTCGGTCCGTTCCTGCGGTTCACTCTGCTCAACACACGGAGCTGATGAACCACACATAACATGACCAGACATCACTGAACAGCAACAACAAAAATAAAAAGTGTATAGGAGTGGCCAACACCTTGGAAAGCCAATCAGAAAACTAATCTGAGCACAAATCAATTAAACACCTTTAACCAAGACAGAAATTATAACTGCAAGCAAATTTTCATTCTAATATTACCACTATTTTTAAGGAAACCACAACATTGCTTCCAGATTGTTTGATGAATAGAAAGTTATTCAAAATAGAAAATCACGTTTGACCAAATTAATGCATTTGCTTTTGAGCAGTGGTTTATATAAGTTATGGGTCATGGGTTTAAGTACAACCTTGGTCAGGGAATCAAAGTTACTCCATCACACGATACAGTAAACATTTGCAGAAACAGCGTGAAAAAACAGATAAATGACCTTCGCTGAGGAGAACTGTACACCTGCAGAACAAAATCATAATATAGCATCATTTACAGCCACAATTTGGCTGCAGCACTTCTTGGCTGTCAATTCAACTCTTGCAGAGGGAACGGTGAATGTCAATTAATGTTGCAGACATTGCAGACAATTTATGGTCAGAAGTCCCAAAATCCCAAAGCTGACGTTGAATGGAATTCAGCATTATCCCAAAAAACTACATACTGTATGCAGACTTCAAAAATTCAACAAAACTACCAGTTTGCCATCTGGGTAGATTCAGAATACTGTTTTAAGGACAAAAAGAAGGACTGTATGTGAAAAAAGAGAGGAGAGAAAGTGCGCCGGCTAAACATTTTTCACATCTAATGGTTAAGTATTCTTGCTTCAGGTCGAGTCAGTTTTATTACAGCGCTGGAGAGTGTTCATTTACAGCTAAATCACACTAATTAAATAATGGCTCTGTCAGTTACAAATGGAGCCGCCAAGACAGAATCCCTGTCTGCTTAACAGAAGACAGAGACACCAGCAGAAGCCTGGAAACATCTGGAGAAACAGCATCTGTGTGACATGCACACGTCTGATGCAGCAGGAAAAGCCCCTCGCAGGAGAAATACACACGGTAAGAACTATAGCAATCTTAAACACACTCCACATACAGGACTAAGCTGTCAAATTGATGTCATAAATACGAGCACATTAACATATGAATGAACACATTCACAAATTTGCACGGTTAAGGGATCCATTGTAGATGAATGTTTTGCTAGAAAAATCAATATTAAACAAATATAATAAATTGGAAAAAGGGTGGAAAATGGTCATGAAAATGAAATAAGGCCTGTTTTGGTGCAAGAAATCATTACTATTACTATAATAGGACTTCAGGGGAAAAAATGAAATGCTAATGTAGAATATGGACCATTGAATTTGTAAAGGACGATATCAGCAGCATCTTCAGGATGTATCTAGCAAGCGAAACCCCTGGTTTACATTTGTTTTCAAAGGTGCAGAATGGATGATCAATAATCCAGAAGGAACATAAATATCTACAGATACCTCAGACTATCCCATTTGCCAAATGAGATGTCCAGCCAGAACCGGTCCAGAGTCCTTCAGACATTCCCATGTGTGCGAGATGGTGTTCGGCTTAATTACATCCAATGGGTTTACCTAAGGCAAATTTTCAACCGGATTACAGTTACAGCTCAGAGAGAGTTAGTGCTTTTATCAAAAAAACATGTGGATAAAATAAATTTTAGCGATTGTGGACAGCGTTGCACGAGACAGACTACAGACACAAGGCTGAAAGACGTGCAAACACACAACTCTCTCCCAACATGAGGAATGAAGTCTTGGATCAGAGCAGATCTTTGCAGCTCGTGTTTTAAGCTCTTAATTAAGCCAGCGGGGATGAGATTTGTTAATGACATGTTCGTCTGAGAAAGATTCTCACGTATTCCTGCCCTGGAGAGTAACAGAGATTACCTCATATGCACCTGGTCATTAGTACGGTTGTACAAAATACACTCATATAGTCTTAGGTCACTATTGACAGATCTATAAAACAGTCATTTCATTAGTACAGGCTTTTAAGTGACTTACAGAACAAATTACTCAAGTGCACTGCTTTCTGTTTTAGTAATTTAGTTTTCCATTTTGATTTTGTAAACATGTCTATATAGATTAGTTTTTTTTTAGTTTGAGTTACTTTACTACATCAAGATAAACTAAATAAAAATGAAAAATTTCAGTTAATGTATATTTTAATTTCAAGTAAAATTTTTAAGGTTTTAATTTCAGTTAACTATAATATAACTATAACATATATATCGATTCGCTCACAAATCGTAAATCACTGCAGTATCCAAGCAAGTTTTACTTTACACAAGAGCAATATCGAGCTAATTAAATATTTTAGAGCTTTCATGACTTTTCCAGGCCTGAAAATGTCTAGGTTTTTCATGAAAGTGTGAATCCTGAGCTTCAACCTCTACATCACTGCACCCAGATGGAATCTGCTGACTTGTGTTCATTTATTTATGCTGATTTTGAGGAAAAAAAATGCAGAACCATTTTATGATCAAGCTTTAATGATCAAAGTCAAGCGGAGAGTATTGCACAATGAAAGCACAATCAAATTAGTCAAACTGTTTAATAAACCAAAACATGTTAAATTTTGACAGGTACGTATGAAGCTGTGTGTGAGTGAGTGAGTGAGTGAGTGAGTGAGTGAGTGAGTGAGTGAGTGAGTGAGTGAGAGTGAGTGAGAGTGAGTGAGAGTGAGTGAGAGTGAGTGAGAGTGAGTGAGAGTGAGTGAGAGTGAGTGAGTGAGTGAGTGAGTGAGTGAGTGAGTGAGTGAGTGAGTGAGTGAGTGAGAGTGAGTGAGAGTGAGTGAGAGTGAGTGAGAGTGAGTGAGAGTGAGAGTGAGTGTGTGTGTGTGTGTGTGTGTGTGGAGATGGAAGTTCAAAGCCATTTGTTCGGGGAACTGAATTTTCTGTTGATGGTTCACACACTTTGATTTCAGTCATATTCGTTGGACAAGACCTGTGGAATAAAGGCTGATGAATTCTGCGGGTTACTCAAAGGTTGAAAATAAAACTCACTCTCTCCCTATTTGCACGTGTGCATACAACCACTAAACTGAAGTAATGACAGAACTGACTTCACATGCTGATTCAACTAAATCCATGCTATGTCAAGCCTCAAGGAGGCCATTCAGTGATGTGGCCTTACCAGCGGCTAGGACAATGCAATCAATGTGTGCCGCGTCAGCAGAATGTATTTTCCTCCCAGTGGCCCTCATGAGTTATGAGTTTCATATTATGAAAAATAATATGAAGAAAGAAAGAAATGCTGTGTAGATGAACCGGACTATCGCTGATAAACTATTAAAGAGTCATCATTTAATCACCCTCATGTCATTTCATACCTGTATGACCTCCTTTCTCCCATCAAACGCAAAAGATGAATATCTCAATGGGGTCCAATGTTGTGTGAACCCAAATGTCCTTCTAATATCTTCATATCTTCAAAATATGTTCCTTATGAACAACATGAGGGTGAGTAGATCTTGATGAAATGTCTCAAACAAAACTCTAGCTTTGAATCTATTTCATAAACTTTCTCAAATCCCAGTTCTTCCTCAGGTACTGTTTTCCAGTAGACACGAGGTGACGTGATCTGAAACTATAGTACGTAACTACATCACAGTCATTTATGCAGGGGACACACTTAACAACTAGCTGAACCATTCTAAGACTGAACTGAACACACTTACAAACTGTTTCATGACTGGAGCACATTTTAAACAGACCGCGTGAATGCAACCGCGTTTGGGCATAATCAGGCGCAAGTATCAAATTACATTCATAATCAGCCTTGCGGTCGTTGAGTGAGTCCCCGGCTTTAGTTACAGAACCAATCACATAAGATTGTCTATCAGCCATGATCAACTATTCAATATCACCATGGTATAAAAAGGAATGTGTTAATGTCAGAACGCCACAACTGATCAATCAAATTTCAGAGATCCAAATAATAAATAAATGCAAAAGCCAAGATAAATGAGGTCTCTCTCTCTCTCTCACACACACACAAACACACACACACACACAAACACACACACACACACACACACAAATATTAATCTGTTTTCAACATTAGTAATAATAAGAAATGTTTCTTGAGCAGCAAATCAGCATATTGGAATCATTTCTAAAGGAATATCTATATATGTTTTTCTTTAATTTAGAATTGAATCAAGGAAATCTAAGGAATATAAAAATAAATGTAAAAAAACATGTAAATCAGCAGGTCACCACATGACCTAAAGCTGGATTTTCCTGACAATTTCCCTCCTCCCCTCTCTCTCTCTCTCTCTCTCTCTCTCTCTCTGCTTTGCTGTCTTCCACCCCGCCTCCTCTCTCTCTCCCCCCCTCTCTCTCTGTGTGTGTGTGTGTGTGTGTGTGTCGCTGGGTCTCTCAGTTCTTGGAGCGGCTGGTTCAGGATGGATGTCTCATGTGCGCACATGCCATCGCTGAGCACTGGACCCCACTGCAACCCGTCTGCAGTGTGCGCGTGAGTGTGTGAGTGTGTGTGTATGCGTGTGTGTGTGTGAGAGAGGGAGAGAGTTGCGGGGGAGCGCCGGTCGGGTGAAGACGCGTGCTGTGAGTTTGCGTGTGTGTTTTGGGGCAGATCTCAGTGGAATCTCTCACGCTGGATGTGTAAGGATCACGGCAGGACCGACTGACCGTACGTGCGCTCTCACGGAGAAACTTCCAACATGGCAGACCCTCTCTCTGGACTCACGTCAGCTCTCGTGCCCTGACGGACCCCTGCTGTGCTGAGAGGGAAGACATGTGCTGGTCATCTCTCCCTCACCTTCATCACCACCATCACCACCACTGATCCTAGGCTGGAGGTGAGTCTCTTCCTCTGTGTTTGAGCTCAGGGCTGGACTCATATAATCACTTTAACCTCCTGGAAATTTACATGTAATAATTTCAGCTAGAAAATTCTCGATCCTCGAGAAAACAAAATCATGAGAAACTTGTGCACAAAAGTTGGTTTGAGAAAATATGGCAAGTGCTGCATTGATGAACCTGATCAGAACAAACACGGCGAGATCATCTGATCCTGTGGCGTTTCAATGCTTCAGATCACCAGATCCTGTGGTCCTCGCAATGCTTCATTTAGCATTATTATAATCTTTTTATTTCAACCCACGCAGATAGAGAGAGAGAGAAAGAGAGAGAAAGAGAGAGAGAGAGAGAGAGAGAGAGAGAGAGAGAGAGAGAGAGAGAGAGAGAGAGAGAGAGAGAGAGAGAGAGAGAGAGAGAGAGAGAGAGAGAGAGAGAGAGAGAGAGAGAGAGAGAGAGAGAGAGAGAGAGAGAGAGAGAGAGAGAGAGAGAGAGAGAGAGAGAGAGAGAGAGAGAGAGAGAGAGAGAGAGAGAGAGAGAGAGAGAGAGAGAGAGAGAGAGAGAGAGAGAGAGAGAGAGAGAGAGAGAGAGAGAGAGAGAGAGAGAGGAGAGAGAGAGAGAGAGAGAGAGAGAGAGAGAGAGAGAGAGAGAGAGAGAGAGAGAGAGAGAGAGAGAGAGAGAGAGAGAGAGAGAGAGAGAGAGAGAGAGAGAGAGAGAGAGAGAGAGAGAGAGAGAGAGAGAGAGAGCTTATGGTGGTCTGAACTGTAAAACATTCACTGGATTTAGAAACTGTGTTTTCAGGCTGTAGGTTAAATCATAGACAGTATTAAAGGACTAGTTCACTCAGAAATTAACATTTGGGCATAATTGTCTTACCCTTGTGTCGTTTCATATCTATATGACTATTTTTTTCCGTGAGAAACAAAATGAGACGGTTAGCTGAATGTTCATGCTGCTCTTTCACATACAATAAAAGGAACAGGAACAGAAGCTGTTGACCACCAAAAAAAGGAAAAAAGCACCATAAAAGTAGATGCATAGAGGTGGGCGATATGGCAAAAATATATCAAGAATTTTTCAGGAAAATCATGATTCAAATTTTTATCTCAATTCTTTTTCATGTTTGTTGTACTATTTGTAGTAGTTGTAGTATGTACTATACGTGACTAAGCATTACAGCAAAACTAATGTCCCTATTTTAAAAACAAAGCCTTTGTCATTTTCTTTGTTATTAAAAATAAGGGCACATATAAACACATAATATATACACAACATAATGAATGAAAATGAAATAAACAATGCTTTATTTTTTCAGCTACAGTAGGTGAATTTAACAGTAGTGTTGTTGTTATATTAACATTAAATGGATAGTTTCACCAAAATGAAAATTCTGTCATAATTTACTCTATCAAGTTGTTTTAAACCCGAATAAGTTTATTTCTTCTGTTGAACATTTTTTTTTTTTAATAAAGAATGTGGGTAACCAAACAGTTTCTGGTCCCCAGTGACTTCCATAGTATATGTTTTCCTACTATGGAAGTCAATGGGGACCAGCCACTGTTTTAGATCGGTTTGTGTTTATTTGACAGTATTAGCACAATAAGACTCGAAAGATAACGTAAGTGCTTTAGGCTTTAAGTGCTTCGGGTGTACGCGCTTATAATAGCTCATGTTAGAACAGCTATCGAATGAAATTTTTAACGGGCAAGGCTTTAAAGCACATGCAAATAATGAACTTTTGTGAATTGCAGTGTCCCGTGAGTGTGACTCTGCCTTAACATGTGATGTGAATGTATGTAGTATTGTACAGTATGTTAATAACATAATAAACTGTCAGCAAAAAAATGATCTAAATGTCATTATCAAGAAAATCCCAGCAAATAGAGATATCACTTTTTCGTCAATATCGCACACCCCTTATGTAATTTACTAGAGGTTCTGAAAAAAAAATAAATTGTTGCAGTCTATTTAAAATCCTTAATTAATGTAAATTAATTATTTAAAAAAATAGTTTGAATGGATGATTCAATGACTCACTCATAAATCAATGACAAATACATTTTGTAACAGTGACTTATCGCCACCTACTGATGTAACGATGCAATTAATACAATTATTATTTGAAGCAGCATGTTACTTTCTAAAGGTGCTTCCTCTGTTTTGAGCGCTACATCAGTGTTTATATTCAAACTATAAACTTTAATCCCAGTTCTACAGAAATGATGATACTGTGTGGTTGAAAAGACGCGGTTTCATACCGATACATGACAACTGCTCTCTCTGGATCAGCGGCAGCGCTGACACAGATAAATGTAGCCAAAGGTTTAATAGACACGGGCATATAATTGTCACTTAGTTATGAGATTGTGTAGGTGTTTGATCTTTTAACGATTAATCGTGCAGCTCTAGTTACAACGGATTTCTCTTTAAAATAAATCCTGTTCTTTTGATCCTTCTATTAATCAAAGAATCCTGATTAATCATGATTTCCATACAATTTCTCAAATGTCACTAACGTATATTCAAATCTACCATATCAAGACCATTGGTTCTTGCATGTCTCCATCAAATGAGTTTTGAGAGTTACAGCGGTAAAACATACTGCATTATGTTCCAGAAAACATATCAAGTCATACAGGTTAACAGCAACATGAAGATGACTAAATGATGGATTTAGATTTTTAGGTGAAGTATTTCTTTAAAAGTGTCAGGTGCTCAACCCCCCTGATAAAAGAAAGACCCGTGAGAAGAGCGTAATGGAGATGAATACTGCCTGTTAGTGCTAGAGACAGAAAACCACCCGCCACACGCAAGTCAAATGCTCACGGACACACACTTTCCTCAGACAAGCAGGACATTCTGGAGCAGAAACACTTCCATATATTAAACAGAGAGAGGGAGAGAGACTGAGTGAGCATGATAAGAAAATGTTATCTAAATGTACCTCCTAAACTAGACAATCAGAAAGAGAAAGAGAGAGAGAGAGAGAGAGAGAGAGAGCACGAGAGAGAGCACGAGAGAGAGCACGAGAGAGAGAGAGAGAGCACGAGAGAGAGAGAGCACAAGAGAGAGAGAGAGAGAGAAGAGAGAGAGAGAGAGAGAGAGAGAGAGAGAGAGAGAGCACGAGAGAGAGAGAGAGAGAGAGAGAGAGAGAGAGAGAGAGAGAGAGAGAGAGAGAGAGAGAGAGAGAGAGAGAGAGAGAGAGAGAGAGAGAGAGAGAGAGAGAGAGAGAGAGCTCGAGAGAGAGAGAGAGAGAGAGAGAGAGAGAGAGAGAGAGAGAGAGAGAGAGCGAGAGCGAGAGCGAGAGCGAGAGCGAGAGAAGAGAGAAGAGAGAGAGAGAAGAGAGAAGAGAGAGAGAGAGAGAGAGAGAGAGAGAGAGAGAAGAGAGAGAGAGAAGAGAGAAGAGAGAGAGAGAGAGAGAGAGAGAGAGAGAGAGAGAGAGAGAGAGAGAGAGAGCGAGAGAGAGAGCGAGAGAGCTGACCTGCATTATGGTGGGCAATCACCAACATATTTCATCACAAGTAAATAAATAAAAATCGTTTATAAAATATTTCTTTTGAATTTTGCATTTATGTATTATTTTACATTACAGAATAGTATTTCTACTGACTAACTAAATCATTTTATATTTATAATAGCTGTATTAAAATAATAATATATATAATATACAGACACACATTATATAATTATATGTTTGCTAAATAAATATATAGTATTAGAAATAATAATTTTGTTTTATAATAATGAGAATTGGGTCAAATTTAAATGGTACTTAAACATTTATTCTATTAATTTTGGGTTGAAATTCGACTACATATTCTCACTCATACTGTGCAAAAAAATCATACATGATAGTTAAATATCCAAGACATTCAACCAACAGTCTGGAACAGTCAGCAACAGTTCAAAGAACACATCTTCACACATTCTATGGTGGATCATTCTCATACACAGCCACAGAAATAAAGTTCATGGCCAACACTAAAGCATGCAAAGTTTAAGGTCCCAGAAATTGGTATAGAAAGGAAAGTCGTGGCCCTATATTCAGAGCTGCAGTTGAAATGCATTAAGAATCATTTTGCAATCAGATCGTGACTCTGAGTCGTGAGGTGTCTAAAGACTCCCATGCTTATTCTTCACCTGTCTCACACACAGAAACAGCAGCACTGGCCGTGAGGAAGCCAGATGTTGTCTTTCATGTGGTAATGAGTTTATTACGAGTCTGTTCGCTCACTGTTCAAACCCAGAGAGGAAGAGAGATCACAACATGCCTGGAATACTGAAGAGACTCGCGAGTCCATTACGGTCTCCTCAACAGTCTGAAAAGCATTTGATATGCCAATCTCTGCCTTTGACAGACTTTTGATGTGAGGCCTGGTCCACATCGCAACTACTCTGGCCAAGAACTGCCCGCTTAGACAGGAAGAACCCATCTAAACAAAGGAAAAAGCTCTTTTTGTGATATTAGGGGCATTTCAGATAACTGATAAATCTGAACATAATAGCGTGCTCAAGCATCTCATTTATCTACTATAAATACCTCAAACTAAATTCCGATTTTCATACCCATCCATCCATCCATCCATCCATCCATCCATCTCCTGCTGGATCACCTGAGCTCTTTAACTGTGTTCAAAGCATTCATAAGGGCAAAAACATTTGTGAATGTGAATGTTAAAGACATTTCTAGCTACACAAGCTTGATCATGTGTTGAAATATGCAAGCATTATATTGACATATTGCTGCAAATTCTCTATGGTTTTCTATAGTCAGTTTTCTACATGAGACCATCTACTGCCATGACAGAGCGTCAGTTTAAAGACAATCTAGACATGCAAGTTAGTTAAGGTAGTTAAACCGTTGACATGTTTATAGCAGCTACCTGAAACACCTCCCAAAGAAACACATCAGATGAACCTGAATCTATACTCTTAAAACATAAAGGTTCCAAAAGGGGAGTTTTGCGGTGATGCCACAGAAGAACCATTTTTAGTTCCCCAAAGTTCCTGCAATTATTGCACCTGCAAAGTTCGTTGATTATCACGCAGGAATGAGAGTATAGCTCCTAGCCATATCGTCCTAGAAAATCACAACTTTTCATTTTGCATCGGTCTTAGTACACGATGTAAGTACAGAAAAGTCAAGTTTTAAATAGGAAAAATATCTAAACTCTATGGTCATTCTTTTGAGAGAGATGCTAACAGTCTAATCAGATTCAATGATCTATAATAAGCTATGCTAAAAGTGCTACCGCTAGACCCGGAGATCAACTGTTTAACTCTAGGGGAGTTATGATGAGCCTATTTCCAAAAAAGTGGAGTGTTCTTTTAATGCTTCTCTTTGTTGAGAACAGGTTTATAAATTCAAAATACGAATTTGGGAAGATGGTAGGCATACACAAATGCAAATGATAAGCAACTCAAACACATAGCACTTGCAGAGTAGTATTTACTGTGAACCGAAAACTGAAAATGAACAGCGCTTTGCTTTACTCTGAAACGCGATTGATTTAGTAATTGGCCCTATTGTGATTTCAATAATCATTCAGTGACCAACCACCTAGAATTTTTTCCTCGGATTTACGGAATTCACGCGGGTCACTTTTTAAGGTCGGAAAACATGGAAATCCGAATAAATACGGAAAAATCACATCCCCGATTTATTTTTAATAGGGTAGCCAAACAGTACAGCATTCAGGCACACCAACTACTATACACTGTATGCAGTTTTTGCACATGCGTAGTAAAAACCAGGAAGGAAAGCATGAAGTCGGGTAAATAATGCCTTTATCCAGGGCACCTTGTGTGCATCTAAGAACACACATGAACCAACACACTGATGTGTTGAGCACAATGTGCATGTTCTGGTTATCTGGTCTCCAGCAGGAAACAAGTTACAGACGACACATCTGCACCACTGCACACCTTAATAAACACACTGCATTAGACATCACAGGTAATGTTCGATGGCTGAATTGAGTCTTATTTCAATTTATAGAGGACAGTCACACAGTGCATCTGTCATTCTTCCTGACTGGACTCAATGTCTCTGCCTATTTCTGGGAAATAAGAGTGGTGCGGGTAATGGAAGCAGTCTGAAGCTCCACAGAGCCACTCCATGACATCCACTGACAGACAGAGAGATAGCGGCTGCTTAATGCACTGCAGTAGAGTTACATATGATTCTGTACACTCTCCTGTGCAGCAAAGTCGTGGTTAAACATCAACAAGATCCTTATTCAAAACCGTTTAAGCATTATTTATCAGGTGGGATATGCTGGTATTATTCGTCTGTGTGTGTTTGTGTAAAGCTCTGGGGTGAGATGTTTTACTACTCAGCGTTGAGTCAGATACAGTTCCCCGAACACCAGCGACTTCCTCAAAATACTGCAGGTCTATCAGAGCTGAATACTAAATCGAGTAAAAGCTCTCAGCAAAGCCAGAGAAGAAATGTGTTCAGGGTCAGCGGGGCAGCTCAGGTTCAACTCCACTGGACGCTTCCATTCATTTCCAGACATAAACTGACACTTTCATTAAGAAACATCGACGGATAATATAATGCTTTTAAACATATCATATGCATGCTTACCGTTGTCAATGTCATGACACTTTGTTTCATATGTTTCATAAATGAACATATTTAGATGTAAATTGTGTTTTGTGCATCACTCTGCAGAATCTTTACCTGTGTTGTGATCTCGCAATCTGAACTGAATGTGATGAAATCAAGAGAAAAACAGATCATGGACAGCTAATAATCTTCCATATCTTTCTATTGATTTGCCCTCATAAGCTGCACACAAACATAACCAGTGTAGTCCGATTCACAAGCAAATGACTCTTAAGAGATTCCTTTAAGTGAATAAAACATAGTTGAATTGGCATAGTCCAATTCAGAAACAAATTACTCTAATGAGCAGATCTATTTAATGAATCATTCGACTTACAATTCCATCTATCCATCAATTATTTTTTCCCTTTGATTTTTTTCCATCCATCCACCCACCCATCAATCATGAATGTTCTTGATTCATGAATGTTCATATTTTATTTGCACATGATCTACTGACTCTGAAAATAAAAGTGATCAATTTATCCATCACTTCATTAATTTATGTACACTGGAACAGTCAGAAATGTCTCAATGATTCATCTACAGTTTCATGAGGTCGTGTGGCTGATCTTAATGGCTAATGAATGTCGCTTTAAAGGACTAACTAGCAGGGCAGATCTGATCTCTCAGCTCTCAGAGCAGTAAAAACAGTGTTTAAAGAGTCCTCTCCACGTGAGCGTAATGCTTTACCGACAGGCTAAAAAGACGCATCTAATGGAACGAGGCTGAGCGCACAAACTCCAGATGAAATGACAGCAACGCACCATTAAAATGCCCCAGCGTAAGGGAGACACAATTATTAGAAGCACAATCCTCTAATAGCAGCCGTTCAGATGGCTCATCTTATGGCATTAGAGAAACGATTAACGGACAAAGGACTTGACTCTATACACTGGCTTTAATGCAGCAGGGATCACATACACACACGCTATAGTAGTCTGACTATATCCGCTATACCACCACAAACACAATATTATCCTGTGCATATCTGTCGTCCAGCATTCGCATACAAATGCACAAAAAATAACTCCAATTTTGTCAGTTTAAAAAAGGCATGCATTTAATGTAATTACTATAACTTTAGTGATAGCGGGCCATTTAAATCCATCCATCCGCCCATCCCTTTCTTTAACTTAAATTAAGTTGACATTTACACATTTTCATTATATGCACCACCACATCAACTGTAGATACAATTACAGCACCATAGAAATAATTAACAATATTTACAAAGCAATATTTTAATACGTTTAAAATGCCACATAAAGACTTTTCTGAGAGAACATTTCTGAGTATTCAACTGCTATTAAAACATTCAGTATTGTAACAAATATTTGCGAGTCACAACAGAAGAACTTGATGCTTTGGTTGACATGATGGCTTCCCTGACTGATAAAAACACACCCTCCCAAAACTCCCATTTCTGAACTATTTTAGCTATAGCCCGGTCATATTGCATATTACAAGTGCAGTATGAACTCTCTTTTAGTTTTGTATCTGGGCAGGCCACGTTCTGAGAAAGCACACTAATATCCTGCAGGGGAAATCACCAGGAGAAAACCCACCAAACAAACCAAACAAATAAATAAATAAAAGAAATGCAGCAGCTAAAGCCGGATTAGGGTGAGCTCTCCACACACTCCACACTTTCATTTGTTTCTGCAGTGTTTTAGGACACCCTTTGCTCAAACAACACCACGCTACCCTCGGGAAATAAAGTAATAAAGAAACCACTGGAGGGATTTCCTCTCTTATTAGAGACGTACAGCCATGAATTTGAAATATGACCCAAGGTTCCTGAATAACGCTATTAGTCTTACATTCTTAACATATTTGATTGTATTTGTTATCAAACCCGAAAGCATATTCTCAACATGCATAATAATAGATGGCTAGATTAAAACTTGGTTCTGTGCTTATGGAAACACCTCAATCATTACGAGTGCAGACACAAGCTGCATGCGCTGCAGGTACACAAAGAAGAAGCATATGAAGGTTCTGCATGTCCTGAAACTCAAGGAAACAGCTCTCCAAATGCCATCATTTATTCAATATTATATTGCTTTTTTCAGCAAAACACTATGTTAGGCAGAATGTCTAAGCTGATCTTTTTCATAAGTTTCTGTAAGCTGCAAAAAAGACAATAATAATAATAATAACAATAATACATTTTTGTCATGCCTTAAAATAGCTTGAATGTAACTCTACACCCTTGTCTTATTCAGTATACGCGGTTCTATGAATATGCAAATGAGCCCCGCCTCCACTCACTCACTCAGCTCAGAGATCCACTGGTTGACGATCACACGTTGATCTGATTGGTTACAAGGTAGTTTGTGACATCAGAAACACCAGCGATTTCAAAACGTGTTTTTGAGACTGTCTTTGTTCACTGCAGTTTTAAGAAGAAAATACTCAGCAATGAATTTGCACATGGTTTGTCTTAAAGCATATTAGAAACACCACAAAGACATATAAACAACATTAAAAACTTGATTTTCACCACAGGGGGACTTCATTAATAAGGGATGAAGAGAGAGAGAACGATATTTTAGGGTCTCAGATGACAGTTTCCAGGTCAGTTCACTTAATTTTTTGGCAAAAATAAGCCGACCGGTGACAGAGGGGACATGATGACTGTCTATCCATGCATCTATCCATCCGAGTGTGTGTTCTCTCAGAAGACTGTGTTTGAAATACTGTAGTTTTTGCATGAGGAAGCAGCAGTGTGAGACTGATGAATATGTCACCAAGAAAAAAATGAAGACTTTGCTGTAATGCATGAGCAAAACCTGAACGCAGAACTAGTGGTTTGAATAGCGTCGATGACAGCAGTCTTACAACAAAAGCCTGCAGAGACACGACTGTGACTGAACAGATGTTGGTCTTTAATCAAAGACACATAAACGACAGCGATACTCGTGCTTGGATACATGGCTGCGGGTCTGCACGCTTCAGATGACACATGACGACAGTGATTACGCTTCACTCAGAGCAGCACAACCTGCTGTGACTTTATAATTAAATACTGTATGCACTCAAAAAGAGGTTAGGTTGTTCACCGTTGCTGGTGCCGTCCTGAGCTAGAAGGCTTAATTCAGCTCAGATCAGTGCTCCATCTCTGTGTGGCTGTTTACATCATATATGACACACACAGAAAGAAAAATACAATGAGACTTTTAAGAAGATTTGTTGCTTACTGTGCAAAACTCACATAAAAGGGATGGTTGCTAAATTGCGAGATGCCAAAGTTTATGTAATATTCAGGTCTCTAAATCAGGGAAAATTTCACAATAGAAGAATTTCAAATAGAGTGAAAGAATTTGAATTGTATTTTGTACATCTAACAGGTGAATTGAAATTGGAATGACAGGAAGACATTTACAGCTAATGCATTTTGGTAAACAATGACTCCTACTTTGGCGGGTTGAATTTTATATATATATACACATTTTTCAATTGTAGTCTTTTAAAAACGGCAAATAATACACTTATAAATAAAGTTCATTGTAGTGTTGTCAAAAATATAGATTTTTCAATACATAGATACTGAAATATCTGAAACACTTCCAATACTCATTTCCCACAGAATTGATACAGGATACCAGCTGTTCTTTCTCTCTCATCTCTGACAGCGAGTTACACACAAACCTGCGTCCCTTCAATCACTCGTTTCATTTGCTCTGGGTGAATTTTGTGTGTGTTACAGGGCTTGAATTTTGGCCTGGGATTTTGCGTATTCCGCATAATTTTACGCATTCCCGCAGATTTTGTACTCAAACTCAAAGTGTGCGCACATAAAGCCGCCTCTCTGTACTAAATGAAGTTATTTTTCGCTGCTTATTGCGCTTAGTCAAATACTCTTAAGTGAACGTAAACAGTTGAGAAAGAAAAGGCATGTGTAAAAGTATCTATGTGTCACGTCTTAAAGTGACAGCAGCCTTATATTATTGCTGCCAAATTATGAGATAATATTAAAAATATCTATATGGCAGTTTTTCCCCATGGTATCGATGACAAAATTGTGGCCATTGAAAATGCTGAGTTGCTAGTAACTTTGGAAAACCAATAGCCACAGTGGCTGGTGAGCAAAAAAGTTTATGTCAAGCCCTGATAATAATACTAAAAATACAAACAACATGGTTTAAAAAAATAAAAAAAAAATAAAAAAAAATCACCAATAGTAAGCAGCAAAGTGAAAATGCAAGCCATAGCAGACAGCACTAATGAAACCAGTGTGCAAATAAACCCACCTTATTACGTTTACCATCTTCCACCTTTCATTTCAGGGTCTTCAAAGATAAAGATTATTTTCAAGAGCTCAGGTTGACAAAGACAAGGAAGTCTCTTAAAATACCCTCTCTAGGGCAGAAACCACTCGGCTGTTGCTATGACACCACAATATCAAACACGAGGCAACTGTGAGAATAATAATTTGATGAATTCATTCTTTAGAGTCTTATGTAAATAAAGCAGCGACTTTCTGTTTACATAATCCCAGGGCTGTTAATGCATCTTTGGGGGACTCGAGCTGTCGGCAATACCCTTTCTGATTAATTGAGTTGGAAATGCATTTGGGATAGGCTTTCCCTGACAACCGGGTTATCCCAGCAATACATCACGTTCAGAAGTGAGCGGGAGAGAGGAGGAGGAGAGATGCCTACAATTGTTTAGTCGACTTCGGATCGGATTTCAAGTATTAATACAATCGCATGATTCCTAACCCTTGCATTGATCTTGTTTGTGTGTTGTACATCCAGCATGTGTTTGGATGCTGTATTGAAGGTTTGTAATGATGTCTGCAGCTCACATCGATCTTGAACGGGTGTTGGAGATGGGTAGTCGCCGAGGGTCTGTCACCATCGGTTTATCTCTCCTTCCTCAAGGCCCTTACCAAATGATTCAGAGTAATAGACATAATCCAATAGTGCAGAGAGCATTAGAGACGTTCAACATGACACTCCTGCAGAAGTGCAGCTAAGTAACTCTGAGATCAACGTGCATCTAAACTCGGAGAGGTATCCCAGACTCTATTAGATTAGATATTATTGAATTCCAAGAATGTATGCCGTTCCTGTATGGACTTCTATTTCCCACCGTCTACCATTGTGCACAAGACAACCTGTATGAGACATTTTTAGAGGTGTTTCAGAGGGCTCTTGTGATTTGAAGAAACCACTAATATCACATTAAACTTTGGTGTGCAATATGCACCACAACGCTTATGCTACAGAGTTGAATGATTACTCAAATCGTGTGGCTTGTTAAGAAGAGGTGAGCTGATATTTTAAGAAATTGTACATGAAAAGGAGGTGGGAAAAGGCATGCCACATGTTTTAATGATTTTGAAAGAAAACCCTTTTCTGCTCACCAAGGCTGAATTTATTTGATCAGAAATAGTTAAAATAGTAACTTTGTGAAATATTATTACAATTTAAAATAACTGTTTTCTGTTTGAATATTGTAAACTGTAATTTATTCCTGTCATCAAAGCTGAATTTTCAGCATCATTACTCCAGTCTTCAGTGTCACATGATCCTTCAGAAATCATTCTAATATGCTGATTTGGTGCTCAAGAAACATTTCTGATTATTATCAATGTTGAAAACAGTTATACAGCTTAATGTTTTTTTTGTTCCAATTTGGGGATTCTTGGATGAACAAAGTTCAAAAGAACAGCATTTATTTATTTTTTTTTTGCAACAAATGTTTTTAACAAATGTCTGGTCACTTTTAATCAATATAATGCATTCTTGCCAAATAAAAAAGTGTTCATTAATTTCTTTCTCTCTTTCTTTCTTTCTTTCTTTCTTTCCTTTCTAATTTTTACTGCCCCCAAATTTTTGAATGGTATTGCAGAATGAAGGAAAGTACAGAAATATCGCAGAAATTTGAGGGGAGATGTGGGTGAGATTGCATTGTAGGACTAAAAATAGTTAAAAGGATAACTGGAACACAATAGGTTTATCTACAAGATACGACTAAAGATATCCTAGGCCACACTAAAGGTTTAAAGCTGCCTGTTCAGACGGTTCCTATCTGTTAGGACAAGGTTACTGGAGCGGAAATCAGATTTGGTTCAAAAGTCCTGGGTTACTGTTTTTAGATATCATGCAGCTTGAGTAATGTTAGCCATCACTGCAAACTTCACAACAATCAAACCGTAACCTTGAAGAAAGAGACTCATTTTCCTGTTTGTTTTTCTCATTACATAAATATATTTCCCTTCCTGTGGAAGAAGAAAACAAATCTATAACAGTCAATCAAAAACCAGCCAGAAAAAAACTAGGGATGTGCAAAAGTCATAATGGACTAGTGAGTGTGAAAGGGTAGTTGGTTTTAAGATATCATTAGGCTGATTCATGTCAAATACACACCAGTATGACACATTATTGTGTTCAATAACAGCTCGATGAAGTGCAAAAGAAAAGAACAGAACTGGTCTCAAGACATGTTTTTAAAACAATTTCCACTCTATTGTTATGTGCGCAATAGACCTGCCCTTTAACTTCACAAAACCATCCTAGTCCACACAAAAAACAGAGACCTACACTTTATGACAAAACAGCTGACAATAACAGGGAAGTTCAACAGTAATTGTTCATGAAATTTATTGTTGAAAGCAGATCGATCGATCTATCATCTATCTATCTAAAAAAAAGATATATATAATTTTCTATATATATATATATACAAAAAATTATATATATATATATATATTAATAATATAAAGAAGATATTTTATATAGTTACTCATTAAGCTTAAGTTAAGATCTGAGAAAAAGTATAACAAATAAATACATATATATTCATGCACAAGAATGTGGTATACTAGTGGTTTATCTATCAAAATATAAGAAAATATATAGACACAATACTTAAAACAGATGATCTCAAAAAGCAGAGCATCAAACACACTCCTATAGTTCCACGAATCATGGCACTAAAAAAGGCAGTTTGACACACAGGCCCCGGAGGGAAGCTGAAAGGGTTTGTCAGGGTGATGCTGCTGAATCACAGGGCAGACAGTGTCTCTCTTTCTATTAGTTAGCTGAGGTATGGTGAACTCTAGGGAGGCAGATAGATGACGCAGTTTCACTCCGATCATTCTCCCTGCGTGCGGTCGCTCCAGGAACTCACGAGATTAAGAGATGCAATTAACTGTCAAAGACAAACAAGTCACAGGCTAAGACAACACTTATGAGATTGCTCCATAAATTTCACCGCAAACAAGCCGAGCAGGTTAGCGAGGGAGAGGACGATAATCCGGTATATGAAATGCTCATAGAGCCAGTGGATGAAGGATGTTGCAGATGTGCCCTTTTGTGGTTACATGACTGATTATTTTCACATTTGTGTCAGATCATTTAAGCATAGATCTAATCTACTAAAACAATTTCATGCAAGATACAGTTGCTAAAAGCAAATGCACCATTCTTTCAACTAATAATATCTGTACCGTTTGTTTGCAGGAACCATGGTGAGCAAGGACGCTGGTAAATGCATGCTCACCAACTCTGAGTCAGACTCAGAGGCAACAACGGCCTCCATGGCCCTGGAGGTCAAAGGATCGTCAGACGAAAGCCGACATGTGCGCAAGCGCAACAAGGCCCTTCAGGTGCGCTTCAAGGACATCTGCGAGGCCCAGAATGAACAGGCTGCTGCGGCCCGAGGAGGGAAGCCGCTCTACAAGGTGGCGTACCGCAAGTACATGACCGTCCCAGCTCGCCGATCAATTCCCAATGTCACCAAAAGCACTGGAGTGCAAACCTCACCGGATCTTAGGAAGCGTTACCAGACTTTTCCATTTGAGCGAAAGAAAGGACACACGGTCAAGCATGCCGCTGCGGTGGAGAGCTGTAAGGACCAGGACGATGGGTTTGTTATTGATGTGAAGAGGGCGAAAGCTACTGTGGCGAGTGGGGAGTGTGCTCCCTCTCAAAATCTGAGGAAAACAAAAGCATTAATGCACACCAGCAAATGTGTGGCAACCATAGAGCAACTTCCGCAAGCCAGGGAGTGTCTGGAGAGAACGGACGGGCCATGCTCGGACGCTTTGGTTCTTCCCTGTCCGACTGATAGGACCACAGCGGGGGCGGACCACTCGGACTATCAGATGTGTAGCGTCAGAAGTAAACACAGTAAGGGCTTCCGGAGAGACTCCGAAACTCTTGATCGCTCAGGCAAGCTGCAGTTGCTGAACTCTGGGGAGAGCGCTGGGAATATTCTCCAGGATTCCTCCACCAAAGTGACGGGACCCATCGCGTGGAACTCCCTCACACAGGTGGAATGCTTGGAGAGTCCAACCGAGCGCAGCAAACGCAAGGCGGCACTGCAGCTCAACGGCCTGCAGTCCCAGACGCTCCCGCGGGCCAGTTGCACTACGCAGGTCCAGTGCCACGTGGGTACACTGTCCGCTCGACCGCTGCGGGCCATGGAGGAGATGGCACCGCTGAGTTCGGTCTCCTCCACAGCTGTTCCCATGCCGGCACCTCCATGCAGGGCCGTCACGGGAGCGGGAACTCTACGGACGGATAATGAGGCGTGCAAGCAGATAGTGCCAGTCAATCAGGATGGGGATGTTAAAGCGCAGCTCCAAGCCATGGAAAACATGATCAGCTCCAGCCAGGAAACCATTAAAGTGCTTCTGGGTGTCATTCAGGAGCTGGAAAAAGGAGAAGCTCAGAGAGAAGGGTAAGACGCTGTACATTAACCAGCATGCAAATAGTTACCGCAGAATTGCACCAAGCAGAAATGTATTTCCATACACGTTTCCCCTAAGATGACAACTGCAATGTGTTGAAAGAACCAACAAGCTATAATGCACATTGTTCAGAACGTTTATTTTCATTTATGAATGAGATACAAGAAACACACACACAATGATATTACATCATTTTTGGTTCTCAAACTGACTGCTACAGTAAGTCTAATTAGAATTAGATTAGATTAGTCTAATCTTTGGTTGGTTAGCAAGTCTTTAAATAGTGTGCCAACAAAATTGCACCAAGAAGAAGTGCATTTCCACACCCATTTACCCAAACATCTACAACTCATGACAATACAGTGTGTTGAAAGTGATAACAAGCGGCAATGCACATTGTTCAGAAAGTTGACAAAAAGATGGACTACTTTGCTTGTCTCTATACATTTATGCATGGGATACAAGAAACTATTTCAACACTTTACATCAGTCCCAAGTATTGTTTGGTTCTCAGACTGTCTGCTATAGTAGGTCTAATTAGGATGGATAAGTGCATCTTTGGGTTGTTAGAAAGACTTAAAAGAGCAGCACTTTTTTCATATTGACTTTTATCACCTTAGACTCAACCTGGGAAATTTGCTGGAGGCCTTTTAAATACTGTATAGTACTAATGATGCCAAATGCCTTTTACTTTGAAGAGCACCCATTTAATATAACAGTTGAATCTGCTCCATTTCGGGGCAGATACATTAAGCAATGGTACATCTTTTTAAGAGAGAAGAGAAAGTTGTTAAAATGTAGAAGTACCTCACAAAGAAGAGAAAATTCTGCAGTAATTTGGACCAAAAAAAGGAAATTTTTGTTTCCCAGGATAATTTACATGCATAACAACTGAATATTTACAGTCAGAGCCCATCAATGACAAACCATCTCATTCCCACAGCAGGGCATCATGCAAATCTCCCTAAACTACCACTTTAAAATATTCCAACACCACATTTATCTTTCTCCCACCCAGCTAGGCATAACATACTGATTATTTCAGCATTTATACATTAAGTGAGCCTCTTATGAGGTGAGTGCATGCATTTTGCAGCATGCAATTTAGAGACTATGATATTACAAGACTAAATCCAATGTTTGAGGCTGGTTAGGTTAAGTGAGCAAAACTTTAGTTTGCACAGGAGACTCAATCTCCCGCATATTCATGCACATATTTCCCTAAATATGCTTTGGGATGTAAGGACCGGAACCCTGCCAGGATAGTGAATATAAACGGCATTAATTACCCGCAAGACTACATGTCTACTTTATATAGTTAAAGCACAATTAAGGTCACAGCAAGAGGATTTCATAAACAACTGATCCAGAGGATGACATCATCATCATGAGGAGGCTTACAGATCCGCTCAACCACAAACTGAGAATCATGGGACAGTGGACCACAGCCTGAACAAAAAAAATAAAATAAAAACTATTTTCCATTATACATATGCATTATCTGATGCATTAATAATTTTAGCGAGAATTTACAAAGCCTCAGTGTATAATCACTTATATAAACGTCTAATGGTACGCTTCACATAAACAAAGCTCAGCCTAGGATTCAGAGAGGATATCACCTAACATAACCTCAACAAATGCCTCAGAGGTTTCTTATGGATAATGCTTTTGCATATATTACACTTGAAGTAATATTTTAATGTATTCTCAGGGCAGAGTTTGCAATTTCTCAAACCTGAGCTGGGGAATTGAATTTTCCTGCATTCAATGCAGAAACAGTTAGTGCTTGTGTGGATACGCAACATTAGTCTCATTCCACACACTCAGAAACATCATTCTCGTGACAAAAGACAGGTGTAGTGTGACTGGAGGGCGTAGGTGAATGTATTCATAATTACATCTGTTACATTACCGCTGGCGTAATGTAGTACTATATTTTCAACGTGTTCAAAAGCACGCTGCAGACAAACACACATGCAAAGAGGCGTTTGACTCAAAGTTGCTACAGGATCAAAGGGAATGCTAGCGGTTGTGTAGCTTAACTGTGTGTGTCTCAGTAAAAAGCATGGTATGTATTACTTCATGATCAAAACAAACATTAAGTGAATTGTGGAAACAAACATAAATAACATTTCCTTAAAATATGCAATAAATTAAATAATGTGTTCACACCATGTCTTCGAGATGACAACATGTGATGTTCTACTCCGAGCTGTAGTGGTGCAGCGGTCAGGTGGTACAAGAATGAGCTCTCCAAAATATATATCACAATAAGAACAGTATATATTTCAATATTTTTAAATTCGTTTTTAAAATTCATTTTCTATTGTTTTTTATTCATTTTAAAACACAAGAATTAAATAATTTCATGAAAAATAAATAGAGTGAGACACTCATATTTTTATGCCTTTCACTCACCAACTTCACGCCGTCTCATGGACTCGGATGTGCGTCATTGCTTACGTTGCACGAGTGAATGAGTGACGCCATGTACACACTGTCACTTTTTGGGATTGACAACCGCATTTACTTACAGGTGTGAGTCTCGAAATGTCACGTTCAAACAGCAACTTACAGTAGTGTCTCAAATCCTGTCTGAAAGAACGTGTAACTGAAGTCAAGCCCGTATTCTCGTACCAGTAATCATAGTGACAGTGACTAAAGTAGTATCAAAGATGGCAACGTCCATAAAACTAAAAAGCCTCATCACTTCTGAGTCCAATTGAGCCGTGAGTTCATTATTACTACATCTTCATTAACCAACAGCAGCTTTTATATCTGGGTAGAGAATGGAGCACACAGAGGCAGTGAGTGAGTGACTGAGTGAGTGACTGAGTAAATATTTATCTGCCCACTGATAGCATACATAAAATATCTAGTGTTGCATGCAACATCTCATCTGGATGACGTCTATATATCATCATCATCATAACCAGGCCTCGCTGAAATGTGAGGTGCATACTGCATAAGAATAATTATTTTCTGAATTAAAAAAAAAAAATGGCTGCAAGTAGCTCATCCATACTGAAAATTAGTTAGACATAACAAATTTGTAACCTAAAGCTTTTGAAATAATTATTCCTGACAGTAACGGTTTCTCTCTGCATCTATTTAAATAGTAATCAATGCTATCTGCACAAATATGGAGCCCAATAATGGAGTGTCCTTTGTGGGAGAATTCATCGTGTCTCAAAGATCTTCCCTCTCTTTCTCTCTCTTAGTGTATACAACATAATTTACTTCTTTTTAACATTCCAACACATTGCCTCGCTCCGGAGGGTTTGTTCTGATCACCACTGGCGGCCAGTGCCTTGTGACATTATTCTGCCCTCCTGTCCAACCCCGGGCTCTCAGCAGCAGTGCTATACATCACTGTCCCCATTAGGCACGGAAACTAGCCTCAGATAAACCCCACGCATCACCAAACAGCACTTCACATGCTCTCATTAGGGGCAAAATGGCCGTCGGTGTCCCGCTCTTTCTCACAATGAGCCCCGCAGTTTGACCTTTAAAGAAGAAGGTGCAGAGCTCAGGGGTCGCAGACCGATCGCGGTTAACGGCTGAGAGGGAGAGGAGCTACTGCCCCAAACCAGGCAGTCTCAGACCAAAAAACAGAGTCAGACTCTCTCTGAGTCACAGGGGACCAGGGCGTTTCGCTGCACAGCCCATCTGAGGTCACAGGTCATTTTCTGGACGATCAAGCAGCCACAAATGATTCTGACTGGAAAAAGGGGATCGGGCTACAAATGCAAACTCCAGGCATGCTCACCTCTGACATGAACGCAATCTAGCCTAATCTCCAGTAAAACAAATTACATATAAATCACTCAATACTTATTTTCATTTCTATTTTTCAGTCAAGTGTCTGATAACCAATAAAGAGAAGCATTTTTGCTTTTTGACAATAATAATTTAATGTTTCATCACTGACCTCTTAAGGTGAACAGCCTGCTGAAAAAAACTAGTATTATAATTATGTAGTATTATGTATTATAAGTGTAAAAAACAAAACTATAGGTGTGAGGAAAAACGGAAAATATGGAAATGGTTTGATCATGCTTTCTAAACAAAACAAAACAACCTCTGACTCATACACGAGTACAAAATAAAACACTGGCCAGAATGCTCCGGTAATGAGAGAAAGAGAGTACAGGTGAAGAAACAGATTGACAGCACAAGAGACAGACAGATATGACAACATGCCTCATCAGAGCTATTGATCACCCCGTCGGCTTCCTGTCAGTCTGACATTGGCCCTCCATCACGGGACAAGTTGGAGGGGTCAATGGGTCGATGGGCCTTCTTGCCAGCAAAGCAACTGTAGCGGCGACAGGCGGTAATTACTAATGTCAGCCATCACTGGAAGTGCAGCTTCTCGAAATGTCTGACCCCACGTCTCCATACAGATGGAGTTGGAAAGACGAAATGTTACCGCCACCGGCAGAGAAAACATGTTGACGAAAGAATATTTATGATATTTGTTTTAGCATTTATTAAAGTTAGAAATATTCAGCTCAGCAACTCTTGCTCAAGGGAGTAAACAGGGCGTATTCAAAGCCAACACACACACATACGACTACTGTTCACTGAGAGGAAGGAAAATAAGACTCACTTCAGTTACCAGGCAAAAGATCACCAATATACCTCTAATACACCAAGCATTACACATGCATACAGCTTCAAAGTTTTATATTTTCAATTAAATATGCGGAATAAGATATTTATTCTCCAGTCATAAGAACAACCTTTTAACCATTTAAGTTTGATGAACATCACTACACAAAACTTTATAATGAATTATTGAACCTAAGAGACAGAGATCACCGATATTAATTATAATTAGCATGTTATAAAAGTGAATGAGATGTTACCGCTCTGACTGATTCACTTTTTTATGGATATTTATACGTCAGCAAGGAAGAATTAAACTGATCAAAAGTGACAGTGAAGACATTTATAATGTTCCAAAAGCTTCTATTTCAAACATTTTCCACAAAAATATTAAGCAGCACAACTGTTTTCAACATTGATAAAAATAAAAATAGAAAACAGTTCTTTTAAAATTACAACAATATTTCACAATATCACTATTTTACTGTATCAAATAAATGCAGCCTTGTTTAGCATAAAAATCTTACTGAACTTTTGAATAGTAAAGTGTACATTTATTTGGGCAAACTCTCAAGATTCCAAGAAGCAAGACATGTTTGAGTCATAATATTATTTTCCCATAACGTTTAATTCACACTGAAAACTCTCATGCACAACTTTGAGCAAGATATGAATTATTTTAGCACGGTGTTGAAGATTCCTCTGCGGTGAAGCAGGAAACACTAAGGCTCAGTCTCAGGAAAGTGCGCAAACCTCCATTGAGTGACAGTGAAGTGACTATAATGAGATGCATTCTAGTATTATGTATAATTTATTCAGCATTTGAATAACAGTTTTGTTTTTCATGCTGTTAAGAGTGCCGACGTGACGCTGATTGCTGATGTACAAAACAGCGATGAAGTAATTCAGGAACACAGCTTTCCGCTTCAACAAACATTACACACTTCTAGGCTGATTATAATTTGCTTTGAATCAAATATTTACATACAAAGTTCTACAGCTTAAAAAAAATGACTGATAAAAGTGAAACTCTGGCAAAAAGCACTGGTTTAGTTACTGAACTTTCGGTTTCCGCCCCCCCTGAGCGCAGTCTGTTTTAGGAGAGGATGATCGCATCAAGCAAATCTCCAGCAGAAATGACATCATCATCCCCTCTGGTCCAGAAAGTTTCCCAGAGGATTCAGTGAAGGAATCAAGCCGAGAGTCTCGATGGTCATTCCTGAGTGCTAAAAGCGGCCATGAACTCATGAACACTGTCAGATCGTATCCCATGTTCCTCAAAACAAACTACATGTGCAGTGGACATATCTGCATTTATCTCCTGTTGGGCAATGTCAAATCAGGCTCCTGTGGACTGTACAGGGTTAAAGGTCAAAAGGGGTGACAGATTTTAAGCTCACTCCTGAAATGAAGGCTATTATAGGCAGCCATGGGGTGAGCTCAGTGTTACCGAAAATAAAATAAAGTATCTTAATATACATTAATTATTATTAAATATTTGAATAACATTCTAATAATTTGTAATCTTTTTTTAAATAATAAAGTATATTTGTGACAGTTAAATCTCAAATATTTTATGGCAAGGGTGTAACGGTACATGTATTCGTCCCGAACCGTCCCGGTACAGACGAGAGATTGCTAGTAGCCTATACACGCTGAATTTATGTGACGCACTCCACAAATTTCACGGAAAGGAAACTGGGATGGCAGAAAATGTCATCCTGCGTGTTTTCTTTATTTTATTTTATTTATTTATTTTATTGTGAGTGTACACTTTATAGTTTCGAATGATGTATTACTCTTATCTGTATTACCATAAATTACGGAGTATTTTACGTTGTTTCCACTGTTATAATGAGACAAAATCCTTTGGCATTGTGCCGATTTGTGTCGTCAGTCTCACTACAGTCCAGAGATGAAATACGCGTGTCCTGGAAATGAGAAGTGTCAGCAGGCTCAGATGTAGATGGCACCTTTGCTCCTTCTCGCCCAGAAAGCTTAATATTGAACTTTGTGCATCCACCAGGGTCACCGCATGTTAATAACAACCACACGAAAAGAACATTTCCCAGTAGGCTACGCACGGCACATAATCAATCTATCAATTCGAGTAAAGCATGTAAACTGGACATGTAAATGTACCAAACCCCAAAACTGAGGCATGTACCGAACTGTGACTTATGTGTACCGTTACACCCCTATTATAGGGGTTTATAAAATGCTTATACAAATATTAAAAAATATGAATCCATTTTTTTAATTAATTGTAAAATGCATTCTCTTGTGAAGTTTCATTTCAGTCAGGATGCTATGACAGCTGCCTATGTAGACGTAAAACCAAACTCCACACGCATCAGCACATTCTACCTCCTGTTATCACACACACACACACACACACACACACCACATCAAAAGCTGCACAATGTTGTGCGTTGACATTTCTGCAGTGTCTCCGTACAAAAATATCAAGGCCGTTTTGTTCTCTCATTTCTGATTACACTCACAAACACAGTCAGCGTCCTGCGTGTCCTCTGCAGAACGCCGGGTGTGGAGAATGCTAACATCTCTTTCCCACTGCGTGTATTGACCGTGAGCTGATAATGAGGAACGGCAGAGTGAACGGGTAGGCGGAGCGGCCAAACAGCCTGTGTAATGACTCTTCCTCTCTCTTTATCTCCTCACAGGCTCTCCTATCGGACAGGACAGGACACGGCCAACTGCGACACGTGTCGGAACAGCGCATGCATTATTTACAGGTTGGTTGCTGCATTTTGTTTAAAGCCAGAGCAAGCGAGCTACAACAGCATGCTGAGCTTACAGAGATCAACAGATCAACTGTAATGAGCAAGATAAAGGAGAGGAAATACTCTCGCTGACAGGAATAGATTAAGGACCTTAGTGGGACACCCTCATCACAGAGCACGGGACAGCATTCAATGGATTTAAAGGAATATCTCATTCAAATAGTATTTTTTACTTGATGCCATGTCCAATCACATCTGCATGATGTTCCTTTTTCTGTGGAATCTGTATGCAGCTCTTTTGCATTTAACAACAGTTCATAAAAATGTAAGGACAAGAAAACATCCTTTACCATTAAACGTGTCTATACGACTTGTGCAATAAATTCAGTCTTTAAAAAAGCAATATGCTAATCTTTATTGACTGAGTTTATTCCCCTCCACTGTAGCTAGAGGCTAGAATAGAAAAATAAAAGAATTGTGCACAACACACATATTTGAAAAGCAGCACTGCACAAGGTGTTACACTTTTATTTCACTTATGAAAACAAGAAAGTCTGTCATCTACACTTAAGATAAAATCAACATGAAAAAATATATTTTATACATATATATATATATATATATATATATATATATATATAATGAAGAATTTAAATAGAATATTACATTAAAATACTAAAATAATAAGAGGAACAAATATCAGTGGATAAGACATATGCCTTGGGTGTGAGAGACCTGGGTTCGAATCCACTGAGACACCAATGTGTCCCTGAGCAAGACACTTAACCCCTAGTTGCTCCAGAGGCGTGCGACCTGACATATATAGCAATTGTAAGTCGCTTTGGATAAAAGCGTCAGCTAAATGAATAAATGTAAATGTAAATGTAATATTAGTTGTGGTCCTCAAGTAATTTTGTTCTGCTTTAAGTATTTTTAGATGTATTTAAATACTAATATTTTTAGATACAGTGATCATATCTGCATTGTGTGAAAAATCATTGCATGAGGAAAAATTGCATTAAGTTTATTTATACATATATTTAAACTTTTTTTAACCTTATGTTCAATAGTAAAAACAACATTATATAGGTTCAGAACGGCATGTGAGAGTAAATAATGCCAGTTGACTTCAGGTGCTCTACAGCGGCTGTGATTCTGTGTCTGTACTGCACTTCTTAAAGGTATAGATGGAGTTCTTATTCAATAGACAGGACAGACAATATGACAAAACACCATCCTATCATTTCAAAGCAGCGGAGTGAACTTAAGTGAGACGCACTCATTCTGCAGGAGGAGCCGGAGCAGAAAAGTGTGTCTGAGTGTGTAAAGGTCAGACTGTTAAGCGCTTCTCAGAGTGTTTTTGCCTCTAGTGGGCGGATGGCCATCTTAAAGTGCAATGAGAGCTGAAGAGCGTGCATAAGGGATTCTGGGTAATTGACAGGTAGTAATCGCCAGAGAGCTTGTTTTGCAGAATGCAAGATCACTTACAGAAAGAGTTTCACAAGACTTGAAAGCACATGAGTCACACCAATGACTTCTATTTCGCATGTTGTGATTTTTTTGGAGGAACTAGCCATTTAACAAGCATGCAAACCCGAAAAAAGAGAAATACCCTGCCTGAATCATTCTGATAAATGAAATACAAGCGAGGACAGCTAAGCAGTGCTGTAGATAGACATCGGCTCTCCGGTGAGAAGATGTGGCTCCCTGCAGAAGGACAGTGACAGACACACAATCTAATTTAGCAGCTCTCTTTGAAGCGAAGGCAAGGATTAAACAATATAATTACACGCAGCCCAGGCAAAACACTCGACAGGAGAGAGAAGCCATCTCTCTGCAGGAGCCGAGCGGCAGAAGAGTCCTGAAGCAACATGTATTAGCTATCTATCCCATTCAGGTCACTGATTCGATCCGTTTGGAAAGTGCATGCCAGTGCTGCTGTTTATTCGTTAGTTAATTGATTTATTGAAATATAGCACTCTTTTATACGGGGAATATTTTATGCAAGGCAAATCTATACACTTATAAATATATTCATAGTAATTTGTTTTATTTAATGTAGCAATTACATAAATAATTTGTCACACTTTAGATTAGGGTCCAATTCTCACCATTAACGAAAACGTTTGCCTCAAACTCCTAATTACAACTTATTAATAGTTAGTAAGGTAGTTGTTAAGTTTAGGTATAAAGGGATGTAGAATATGGTCATGCAGAATAAAGCATTCATATGTGCTACAGCCAATATTAGCCAATATTCCAGTAATACGCATGATAAGCAAACCAGTTTATTGAGAATTGGACCCTGAACGTATTTTTTAAGTAAATAATTGTATATTTTAAATTACATTAATATACTATAAATAAATATAATATTTATATATTATTATATAATTAAATACTTAATTATATAAATATAAATATATCCATTATAATTTGTTATAATGGATATATTATTATTATAATTTGTATATTGTTGGTAATAATTACAATAGACTATATGAATATGCAATACATATAATATTAATATATATATATATAATAAATCATAATAATAACAACAAATAATCCTAAGGAAAACAATAGTGCTCTGTGTCCTTTCAGGGCTTGGGCCCTAATAAAAATGGGCCTTTTATTCTAAAACATCTTGTGTGTTGTGTGCACGTGTTTAAAAATATGACTTGGCGTAAGCCTACTCTTGTTTACACCGATGACATACAGAATGGCTTCACATCCACATAAATCATGCTAATAGAGTTCGGTCTGAAGGAGCTAAAGTGTTCTACTTAGCATAATATGGTAGGGAGGAGAAATCTAATGACACAAACCGCAAGAGCTCAGATCCCTGGTCTTCAGTGTCAGCAGCCGCTCTGAATGAATCCATGTTTGTCGTTCACATCAGGCTGTGTGCCAAATCCTAGTGTGCTAAACCCTAGTGTGCTGCCTACTCAGAGATGTAAGGCAACACAAGTGAGCATGCAACATGAAGGCAGGTCTGAAGCGTAGAAAGCTAAATTTTTCACTTGTTTCGGACAAATTCTAGCCATTGGCACAAGGCAGCTTTGTTAGTGTTAACTTAAAATATTAAAAGTATTTTCTGTAATTGAAATAAAGCTGAAATTAAATACAATATAAATAATATTAGATGTTATTGACGATTACAAAAATGACTAAAAATGTAATAAAAATTATTTAAAGCATAACAGAAATTTATAAAATAAAGAAAAAGACAAAAGAAAAAAATACAATTTCTAAAATGTAAAATAAAAAAAAATAAAAAATAAATAATTCCAAATAAATAGTATGATAACATTTTTTTTACATGGACACTGGCAAGGCAGGGATGTGTGTACACAGAAAGCAAAGCAAAGCTTAAAAAAAAAAAAAAAAAAAAAAAAAAAAAAAAATCATCCAAGGTGGATGATTAGAGAGACTTGCTCATTATTAATATTCTGTGATACTTGAATATGCACAGTACTAAAAAAGGATTAAACATAGCTAAATCTAATTAACAAGACTTTTTCCATGCATGCTTTGTTCTAATTCTGTGATGCTCTATTTTGCACAAAAATACAGTGTCAAACTCTATTGTAATCGTTTGCTATTCAAGTCTATCAAGCACTATTTGTGCAGCGTACAGACACACAGATGTGTAGAGCAATCAAATATCTGTGCTGATTCCATCAGAATGGGTTCAAATATGGCCAGATGATTTAAATAGATGCATGTTGTTGCTAATGAGGGTTTATTTCAGTTACAATGCCAGTACCCTTTACTGTATACAGTATACAACACGGCTCGCTAGATTTTGGAGCCGAGCCACTGATTCAAGCTTCAGTTTCTCAGGTTAACCTTCTGCATCCCTTCATTTCCTGCATCATTATCCCTCCATCACTCCGTATCACTCCTCTGCCTGCCATTCACTCTCTCTGAAGGATCTTCCCATGGCTGATATTCTTAAAGGAATGTTCTGGGATCAATACAAGTGAAGCTCAATCGACAGCATGTGTGTCACAAGATCGATTCCCATATAACTTTCACTAGTGACTGACTGCAAAAAACATTACATTGACACACTGCAAGCATCAGACGAGTTTAAAGGCTGAAATATGAAGCTTACATTTTTGTTAAGCAAATCTTAAAGAAATTCATATTATTTGAGTTATAGAGATGTCTAGATCATGCCTTAATGTACCTGTAGTTTTTGGGAGGGGTGCATCATTTTCTGTGGAAAACTGTTGAACCCTGAACATCCCTTTAAAATGTTATTCCTATGAAAAAATACACTCAAACAATTTAAATTAATTTCATATCTTTCCCTCCCTGGGGTGATCGCTAAACTCAGGAGAGGGAATAGATCGTGCTCCCATAAAAGCAGATTTTGGAGCATTCAATTTAAGTCGAGCTGCTCCGAGCTAAACTTCCTCTGCGCTTTGTTCTCCTGGTAACCATGTCATCGCGTTTCATCACACTAGACTGCGTTTCCTAATGTGGCTGTCCGGATGGGATTCAGATCTCACAGGGTCTATTTGGTGGGAAATAACTGCGAAATAGTCAGGGCCTAAAGGGGTCCTGATCTAACTGTTGGGGAGCACAAATTCTACCGGCCCTGATATTGTTGAGGCAAGCATCACTGATGTTATTGCTGAGCTCAGGGTTCGTGATCTGAACAAACAGGAGAAGGATTAAGCATCAGTGCATAATGCATTCCTCCATGCGTGATATAGACATAAACAATTACTGAACTTGTGTGGAAATTGTTTCACCTTGATATGATTGTTCAGTCTCTTCTTTTCCTCCCCGAAAAAATAATGGGAAAAAGTCACAAAAAATATTGATTCTTGCAATCAAGATATTGATTCAGTACACTATACTCGGGGGGGGGGAATCAGCACTGACATTGTCTGAGTCCAACACCTGTAAAATGATCAGATCGACACGTGTTCTCACTGAACTTTCATGATCATCCCATGTTCAGAGCTCTTCTGACCAGCCAGAGAAGCACAGAGCGCAGACACACACACACACACACACACACACACACGACGGCGTGGAAATACCATTAGAGCGAGCTGAAGGGACTGGAGATGATTACATTACAGAGATGTTTTAACGCTCAGCACAGAGACACCAGGAGATCTCTCTTTCTCTCGCACACGCTCTCCTCTCGGTTATGCTAGAGTAATGATGTTCTCCATGCTAACGCAGGAAACGCTGGTTGCTATAGATACTACGGTGATACCACAGTGAAGCTGGTGGGTGTTGAGAGGGTATTGTGTGTGTGTGTGTCTCACTTTTGAGAGATACGGTTTAATCTGTAGATAGAGCGAAGCAAAGTATGATGGACAGCTGTATTAATACCTTACAAACAGAGAGAGAAACGAGCGAGCAAAAAATAGGAATGCAAGATATACCTGCACAATATATCACAATCTGCATTAGAATTTTCTGAGTCCTTTTTTTTCTGAAAATATATAACTATATTCCTTTCTATGTCTGGGTGCAAAGATACTACAGCTAGAGATTGGAGCTTTAGATCGTGTGGTGAAAAAGTACAAATTTACAATATGAGCAATCTTGTTTGATTTCAAATTTATGATTTCTGAAAAACTCATGCACCTCGATGTTCTGAATGGTTTCTGGCCTGTTTCTAGGAAGTTGTTAAGGCATTCTGACTGGTTGCTAGGGTGCTGCTAGGTGCTTACTGTCCCAAAAAAGTCTCATGATCACGTGATGACGTTAGGGTGGCTAGATATTAGGGATGCACCGATACCAGTACTCAGGTGTCGTTCTGATACTGTTCTCATGTAGCCTACCCGTACTCGTAAAACTACCCCGATACAACCGCACCCGATACCACTTTAGGGGTCGTTCACATATCGCTTCTAAATACGCATGGAAAGCATGGCCGCATCACCGCTTTCTCCTTCTTTCCACCTTGATTATACAAGTTGTATATTTACTTTGTTACAGTCAGAAAGTGAAAAACATCTGATGAAAATTAAACATTGTTAGAAGAACTGTATGGTATTATTAAGTACTCATATCGGTACTTGGTATCAGCAAGTACTCAAATGTAAGTTTACTAGATCTGAAAAAAGTGATATCGGTGCATCTCTACTAGATATGTAAGGGACTCTTTTACAATGGCCATACAAATACATACAAAAACTGTAGTCCAGGTCCTGGGAAAAGAAAAACTACTTGTCTCTTCACACAAATAAATGTTATTTAAAAAGGATTTAAAAATGTAATAAATAAGTAAATAAATAAATGTAAATAAATAAACAAAAACTACAACAATTACTAAAATAAATGCATAATTTAAATGCTATAATTTACACAAGTATCTAAGTAAAATAAATAAAAATATATAAATGATGTAAATAAATCAATTTAAATATATACACCAGTAAATAGATAAACAACATCAACTACTATTACTGTAAAACAATTATTTAAAATTACATAAAATAAATACATTTAAATAAATGCATAATGTAAATATATACACAAATAAAATGACCGTAATCTTTCACTTTTGCGCCCTTGCATAAACAAAGTGTGTTTCTGGTCTAAACTTGAGCAACAGTGAAGCCTGAAACTAATTACCAGGTAAAGTCTCAGTATCAAACATTTCTCAGAGGATCCCAAGTACAAACACACGGTAGTTCGAGTGAGTCCTCTAAAACCACCAAGAGATGAAAGTGATGGAGCCGAAGCCAAAAAAAAAAAAAAAAAAAAAAAAATCAAGGAAATGAAAGTGTCTTGCTTTGTGAAAAAAAGAACAAAAAAAATGAAAGGAGCATATTTAGGTGTGTCATAAGTGCATCAAACGAGAGAGAGAGAGAGAGAGAGAGAGAGAGAGAGAGAGAGAGAGAGAGAGAGAGAGAGAGAGAGAGAGAGAGAGAGAGAGAGAGAGAGAGAGAGAGAGAGAGAGAGAGAGAGAGAGAGAGAGAGAGAGAGAGAGAGAGAGAGAAAGAGAGAAAGAGAGAGAGAGAGAGAGAGAGAGAGAGAGAGAATTGAATTTAACACACCTTTTATTACAAATAACCTAATACTAATACATTCAGTTCCTACCCACAAGAGTACAAAAAAACCATACACATTCAATATCAAATATCCAAAAAAAGTCAAACATTCCAAAATATGTGCAAACTGTAAGCTCTCAATTATTTCACACAGAGCCCCCTTATAACACCAAATCAATTCAAAAGACATAAGATCCCCCATAGCCTTATAAAACCGAAAGTCAATTAAAATCCTGGATTTTACTGGGTAAAGAAACAAAATCTGCAAATTAACACTTGAATTGCGTTCAATTCTTATTTTTCTAGTGTCATATCGCCTTCTTCGCTTGACCCAGTAAAAAATTCAATAATTGACAAGAAAATCGACATCTCCGGATATATTTAAATCCACAAATAAACATTTCCAAAAAAAAAATCTCATCAAAACCACCAATTAAACTCTTTAAAACCTGAAACAATGGTAAAAGCCTGTTATAATGCATAAAAGCATGAAATATGTTCTTCTTCTGAAAACAAAAAGGGCATTCATCACTAGTATCATGGTTTATGACTGAAACAAGTGCATTCACGGCAATTGCTCCATGAAGGATCCTCCACTGTAAATCACCCACTTTTTTTGGCAAAGGTGACTTGTATAACGCTCGCCATTCTGGCTTGACATCCTCTCCTAGATGGAGGACAGAACGCCAAGGCCTATCAACTCTTTTATGCAAATACTTCTTATTCAGAGTTTTGACAGTTTTTGTGCAAAATTTTTCCAGACACTGGATTAAGACCCATTAAAAAAACACCTTCACATTCTTCAAAATCAGTCAACAGACACAAATCCAGAAAAGGGTAATTGTAATCTGGAGTAATTAACCCTTCAGTATAATCTTCCAGCAGTTTAACTTCCTCTGACGCAAGTGCTGACTTCAATTCTCCAAGTAATTTGGCCGTTATGCGTTTCGATTTCAACCCCAACTGTCTGACAACAGCATCGACATTCTCAAAGTCCAGTCCAGCCAGTTTAAATAATTGTCCAAGCGTTAAAACTCCAGCATTAACAAGAATATCACAAATTGCTGGTAGTGTCTTTCCATTTGACAAGTCCAAGTGCGATCCATGAACCAGAGGTTCTTGTAGCAACCACTGCAGAGAGGTCAAAGAGCTGGGTCTCTGCACCTTGAACAACGACCAAACTTTAAATAGATTCTGATAAAAATGGGCAGCTTAGACAAGTCCATCCTTTGCAGATTCAACCAAAACAAAAATCTCTCAAAGTCTAGACCTCTGAAATTTCGCAAAATGACACAAGCAGCATGTTTCCAGTTTGAGTCCACTGGCCCAATGAAGCCTAAAGGCTGCTATTCTGCTCTGTATATGCATTAAACCATGTCCTCCTCCTTCTTTGGGTAAAAACGACTTTCAACACCCAATGCATCTTGTCCCAAAAAAAATCAACTAAAATAGATTGTAATCTTGGCAATAAATCTCGTGGAGGAACCACACAATTAAATCGATGCCATAGAGTAGATGTAATTAAATTGTTTATAATCAATACTCGACCTTTATATGACATTTTAGGGAGCAAAAATTTCCATTTGTTAACGCGACCTTTAAACTTCTCCACAATCCCTTCAAAATTCTTTTTCATAAACATTTCATCCCCTAAAAACACTCCCAAATATTGTAAGTCTTCCTTGGTCCAGGATAAACCTGAAAGTTTTGGTTCCATATTGACCCAACATCCAACCAATATTGCTTCACTCTTGGACCAATTTACTTTTGTGGCAGAACTTTTTTGAAAGTTTTTCAAGATCTCCAACACCACATTTACATCTCTCTGTCCATTAATTAGAATGATAATGTCGTCAGCATATGCTGATAACTTAAACACATTTGTACAACATGGAACACGTACTCCAGACACTTGTGCTCTTAATTTATTTAAGAGAGGCTCTATAGCCAAAGTATACAGCATCCCAGATAATGCACAACCTTGTCTGATACCTCTAAACACTTTGAAAGGGGCACACAAATTTCCATTAATTTTTAAAATACTTTCGACATCATTGTACAACACTTTAATCAAGGAAATAAAACCATTAGTAAAACCAAAAGCTGTTAATACATTCCATAAATACAAGTGCTCCACTCTGTCAAAAGCTTTTTCTTGGTCAATTGACAAGGCCAAAGTCCAGTTTTAAGTTTTTACCTATCTCCAAAATATCTCTAATAAAAGAAATATTATGAAAAATTTGTCTCCCTGGAACACAATATGTCTGATCGGGATGAATAATTTGACTTATAACTTCACTTAATCTACTCGCCAGATCTTTGGAAAGTAATTTGTAATCTGTAATTTGTAATTTGCAAGCTCACAGGTCTCCAATTTTTTATCTCATTTAGATCACCTTTCTTTGGCAATAATGTAAGAATACTTCTTCTACAACTTAAAGGTAGTTGTCCATTAATCAAACTTTCATTTATTACTTGCAATAAATCTGGGCTCACCTCTGTCCAAAACGTCCAATAAAATTCAACTGGTAGCCCATCTATTCCAGGTACTTTACCACCTTCCATACTTTGAAGTGCCTTTTCTAATTCCTCTAAAGGGACAGCTTTACTAAGTTCAGCATTTACTTCTTCAGATACTTGAGGCAGATTTTCAAAAAAAACTCATCCTGCATTTCATCAAGTGTTAATTCACACTCATATAATCTTCCATAAAAACTAACTGCCCTGTTTCTGATTTCAAAAGGATCTGACAGCACATCTCCAGTCTCAGAACATAAAGTGTGAATACAACTTTTTTGCCCATTTTTCTTCTCTAAATTCAAGAAGAATTTAGAAGGTGCATCCATCAACTCTATATTCTGAAATCTTGGCCTGACGAGAGCTCCTTGTGCAGTTACATCTAACAGGTCATTTAAAAAAATATTTTTCTCTTTAAAACTCTTGATAACAGTCAACTCTCCAGTGACTTCAGCAAGTTCTTGCAATTCCTTTCATTCTTTTTCTAACATTTCAATTGCACCTTTTCTTTCTCTTGTGGCATTAAAGGTATAATATTGGCATAACTGTCTCACTTGTGTTTTTACAAAATCCCACCACTGTTGTACAGATTGAAAAGAAGATTTTTTTTAATCTAAAATCAATCCAAAAATCTTTAAAAATACCTTTTAAAAAAGATCACATAACAGATTATTATTCAATTGCCAATAAGCACGTTTTGGCTTAATAGAAACCACTGTCACGTCACATTTTACTAGACTAGACTACTACTAGACTAGAGCAAATAAAAAAAAATGCACTTTTTTCTGTCTAATTGTTTCAAAAAGACGAAATCGCTTTTTACCTTTTCTTGCCCCATTCATATTCAGAGAAGCAATACATATTTCTCCCATAAATGAGGAAAGAAAAAAGCAAATTAGACTCAACAAACAAAACCCCACATAAATGCGTTTTTCATTTTTCATTACAACTATTGGACTCTGGTTGGGCATTAAGCTTAGCAAGTATTTTCTTCAGACGATATATTTCTTGATTACTAAAACACCCTTCACTCCTATATATTCTTGCTTTATCAATGAACTGCAGTACATCAGGAAAAAACTCTTCAATACGAACTTCTCACACATTCTTAGTTGCTTTCAAAAAAGATTTAATGTCGTCCGGACTATAACTCCTATTCGATAAGCAACTTAGAGGCAAACTGCACTCCACACTGCATTCCTTAAAATTACTTTCACTTTCTGTGTCCGTTTGGCTTAAATCGCGACTCAATCCTTTTTTGCTTGCTGATCTGAAGGACGCTGTTCTAGCCTTCGCTTCAGTGGCGTTTTAAAAGCACAATCGTCCAACTCAGGTTCCATCACACTTTCAAGATTAACAGAAGGTTTGTCTACTGTGTCCACAACACAGTCTCTATTCTCCACCTCATTCTCTTCACCCACAGTGACCATCACTCCTTCATCCTCCTCAGAACGATCTGCCGGATGTACATCCACTGTCACTGTGACAGCCGCCGGCGCCGCTATCTGCACTGAACTCGGTCCGGGCACCTCATCCTCCGCGACTATCGCAGCGACATTCCCATTTACATTTACAATGTTTCCATCTTCTAAAACCTGTAAAGGTCTCTCATTAATCTTATCCTGTCTAC